>PVJA010017529.1:0-41505 GCA_004027025.1 Myocastor coypus | reverse complement strand
TTCGCTATTTCATACATTTAAGACCAAAAACAGAGCACTTAATAGTTACTATGTATGTATCAAATATGTGTATCTTTAGTTTTAAAAACCTTTGACAAGGGAGATAGCTCCGCAGTCTGAGTGTCTGCCTGGCAAGTGCAAAGACCAGGGTTTGATCCCTGGTACCACATGCTGAACTGGCCCCAGAACCCCAGGCATGTCATCTCGGCCACTGAAACCAGGCATCATAACGCACACCTGTAATCCCAGCTCTGGGGAGAATGAGACAGGAGGATCTCTATAAGTCTGAGCTGTGAGATCTTGTAACAAATTTTTAAAATTTTTTTTTAAACTTACACATTTATATATTATGGTCTTTGGATGTACATATAACTCTAGTTCCAGATATAGAGTAGCAAATATACCATGATAACCAAAGTCGTTTAACCAGTTACAAAATGATTTTTAAGTTTAATTAAATGTTTAAATGAAGCTTAACTCTTGTGTTTCTTTTTTTTTCCTTTTTTATTTTATTTTTTTCTTGTTTCAGAACTTTGTTTATTTTTATGGCCGACTCAGCCTGCCCTGAGGGCAGGGCTGGCGCAGCGTGTGGTGCTGGGGATCGAACCGCGGTCCCTGCAGCCGCCCAAGCTTTCCTAAGCAGGCGCTTTAGACCACTGAGCCATCCTGCTGGACCCAACTGTGTTTCATTTTCTTCTCCCACTGCTTGTGTCAGTTACAGTTTGCCTATGCATCCTACCTCTTTATAATCTTCAGAAGCTACCATGGCTTTTTCAAAGGCTGCAGCTGGCTGTTCAATCTCAGGCAGCTTCTTTAAAGCCTACCATCTCCCCCACACCACCTCAGATACAAGAGCTACATGAGAGGCAATGGCTTCAAAGAACTGAGTGAGAACTGATGCTAAGAGTCGGGAGGAATACATGGACTTGGTTACAGCAGCGATGATACTAATTCTACCAGCATCATGAAGGAGAACAGAAGATTCTCAGAGCTGAGTCTATCCTGACATTTTCACTTGGGCCTTATGAGTCACTATGTGAAAAATCTAGTTGACCCCTACATTTAGAGCTACCAGATAAGTGAGTTTTGATTTAAGCTGCTAAATGTTTGGTAAACTGTTTCACAGCAAAACATATCCAAGCACACTGATGCCTGTGATGTATGAGTTTGGACTGCCACCTGGTGACTACAAGCAAACAGAACAAAAGAGCAACATGACTTCAGAAAACTTGGCTTTTACATTCAGGCTTCTGCATGTCATTTTTAATAACAACTATCTACCTTCAGACTTTTTAAAATTAATTGTTTCTCATGTGCAGCGTATTGTTGGGTCCCACTTCTTGGTCCGTTCTGCCAGTCTGTTTCTTTTTATAGCAAATTGAGGCCATTTCTATCGATGGCTGTAACTCACAGCTTTTCCTTGTGTTATTTTCCTGTCGAGGTTTCTCTTTTTTCCCCTTTTTAACAGCTTGCCTTGCCTGATGGACTCATTCTGTTAATGTCCACGGAGTTGCATACCTTATCTTGTTCTGGAATGTCCTTCAGAACATCTTGGAGAGCTGGTTTGGTGGTCCTGAATTTCTTCACATGTTGTCATGGAAGTATCTTATTTCTCGATTAATTTTGAAAGAGTTTTGTAAGGTGCATCAGTTTGGGTTAGAGGCTTTCTTTCATGTTATACTCTAAACTCTTATTGAATTGAGTGAGGGTTTGTGCTGAGAAGTCTTCTGTGATTCTGATGAGCTCGCCTTTATAGATGATGTTTTTTTCTAACAGTTTTTAATATTCAGTCCTTTTGCTGACTTTCTATATTGACTATTCTGTGCCTAATTTTTTTATCATTGCTAATTAGATTTTGACATGCCTCACTTATCTCAGTGTCAAATGCTTTTTCCCTACTTGGGCATTTTCTGTCATGACTTCTGTGAACAGCTTTTTTATGTCATTTGTGCTGTTGCCTGCTTTTTCCTCGACCCTAATGAATCTTATGTTATTTTTCATCACGTCAGCTGTCCGATTTTTTGTACTTCCTTACTATGTTTAAGAAATCTTTCTTTTCAATAACTAGCCACAATCCTGTCTTCTCTATCTGATATCCTGTCCTCACATGGGCTCATTCTGCTGCGTATACTTCCGTTAGACTTTTTTTTTTTTTTGTCTTTTTGAGACAGGGTCTTGCTATGCAGTTCAGACTGGCCTTGAGCTCACTTTTGTAGCCCAGGCTGGTCTCGAACTCACACCGATCCTCCTGCCTCAGCCTCCCAGGTGCTGGGATTACAGGTGTGCACCACCACGCCTGGCTTCCATTAGACTTTTTAATCTCTTGGATATCTGAATCTATTTCATGGAGCCCATTTCTTTCCTATTTGAGTATTCATGGCTTCCATCATTTTCCCTGAACTTTTTTTTTTTTAATCCATAACTGCCCTTAGAGTCACTAACCATGTCTTTCATTAGTCACCATCTCTGTAGTCACCTGAGAAATTACATGACTTTTTACTCTAGAGCATCATTCATTTGCTCTGTTACCACTTCAGAGTCCAAATGGGTGGCTTTCAAATTGTTCCACCTTGCTGGCCCCTGGGTTTGCCTCTGGTGAGCTGGAAGTTGGGTTGCATCTTGAGTGACTGTCCTTTCACTTTCTAGTTTTTTTAAGTTTCATTCTTGGGTTGATTATAAATTGCCTATGGTGAATTATTTTATTGTTAATACTTAGAACTCTTAAGAAATGACTACTCCTGCCGGGCATGGTGGCTCACGCCTGTAATCCCAGCACTTGGGAGGCTGAGACAGGAGGATCAGTGTGAGTTCGAGACCAGCCTGGGCTACCAAAAGTGAGCTCAAGGTCAGCCTGAACTGCATAGTGAGACCTTGTCTCAAAAAGACAAAAAAAAAAAAAAAAAAAAAAAAAGGAATGACTACTCCTCAGAAGCATCCTCCAAGTGAACTGCCTTTTGAATTTTGAGTCTGTTGCAAGGTCCTACCTCTTCAGTTTACTAGGGAGGAGAAGTTGCTGCTACTTGGCCACCCAACCGTTTCTTTGGCAATAGTCTCAATAGTCTGTAGTATTTTTATTATCCTTAGGTAATCTAAGTCTTTGTATACCAAGAAGAACAACTGATTAAAGTAATTATGTTACTTTGGCTAAAATTACAATGAGCAATAACAACAGAGCCTAGAAACACAGCCTAGAAAATGGCAAATTGAGGTAACTATTAATTTTCCACACTTAACTATAAGAACCAAAAAACTAAGGACAGTAAATAAGCCCTCGCTTTGGCAATTTTACCCTCAGAGGAAAAAATTTAAAAGGAGATAGGGGAAAAAGTAGAAAAACAGAAGAGGAAGAGACCAGAAGCAAGACTGGAGGACAAAGAAGACCACACAAACTCTGGCAAACTGGTGCAGAATATAGAGAGAAGGCAGAAATAAAAACAAGGCCAGAGGGTGGTGGTGCATGTCCAGGATCCCAGCACTCAGGAGGCTGAGCCAGGAGGATCACTGCAAATCTGAGGCCATCTTGAGCTACAAAGTCAATTCAAGGCCAGCCTGAACTGCATAGTGAAACCCTATCTCGCTGAGGCAGATTTTATCTATGATAAAATTCCAGTGAGCCTGCACTGAAGTTTTATTTCCACTGAAGTTCAGGCTGATTTCTGGCTATGAGGCTAGAATTAGACCTGCTTAGCCTGAAGCAGTCCGTGTGTCTTCTGTGGGTTTGCCCTCAGCCTGGAGTCACTTAGGTGGAGCCAGGTGTTGCTGAGGTCAGAGCTCAGCTGGCCCCTTCTCCAAGATGACTCTCAGCCCATCATCCTCTTCTGTGAGACATCTGAACTCGATAACTCACCAGCACTACAGACTGTTTCTACTGCTCCGTCCCACTGAAGTAGTTCTCCCTGAACATTTCTGGGGTTATCTGTAGCCACTGTGCATCTGCAAGTTCAAGCAGCCACTCCCATGCAGTGAGCCTGGCTCAGGGACAAAGCACCACCATCTTCTTCGCTGAAGTTTCTCTCTTTGCTCTCCTCACGGCCGTCAATTCTCACTTCAGATTCTTCCTGGGTCATAGAGATCCAGTTCCCTCCTCTTCTTTGTCACATTGCTGTAGTCCAGTGTTAGGGCACAAATCCCAAAAAGGCTCTTTATTTGCTGCTCATTACTCCAATATTTTCCCGGAAGTCTCCAGACCCATATCTTTTGCTATGCACTAGATTCAAAATGGTTCAATCTAAAGATCTAAGTTGGCCAAAAGATAGAAAATACTTCATGAACAAAACTCCAAGTCACAAGAAATATAAAGAGTGGGAAGGGCTGGGGAGATAGCTCAGGGGCACAAGTGCCTGCCTGGCAAGTGCAAGGTCCTGAGTTCAATCCCTGTTTTCGAGAGGAAAAAAAAAAAAAAAGTGGAAAGAGGGCCACCAAGAAGGTTCAGTGGTCTAAAGTGCCTGCTTAAGAAAGCTTGGGCAACCAGAGGGACCAAGGTTCCATCCCAGCACCACATGCTGTGCCACCTCCACCCCCAGGGCAGGCTGAGCCGGCCATAACTTAAAAAAGAATGAGAAGAGGGAGGGAAAGAGGAAAGGAGAGACAGAACAAGGGAGGGAGGGAGAGGAAGACGAAGAGGGAGGGAAAGACATACCTTTAAAATGGTTTTTGCTTTGTTTTTACCAAGAATAGCTGTATTTCAGTAGCATTTAAAAAAAAAAAAAAAAAAGATAGAAAAGACAGCCCCAAACACCAGCCTACACACAGAAAATACTCAGTCTTCTCGAGGGGAATTTGTCAGAGGCTTAAGGCCAAGCTGTGTGACTGATCAGGATCTCAGAACGCAACTCACCATGCCCATTGTGAGGACATAAGAGGCCTATGAGGTTCTAGAGTTCCCAGAAGTTCTATCTGATGCAGCATTTGGCAGTCTTCACAGCTCTTGGGTGTCCCACACTAAAGATCCCAATGAACAAGTTCATCTTACTAATGAGTCTTTACCTGCTTGAATCTGTCAAGAGGTGAATCTTCTGCCTAGGCTCCAGATAGATGCGTAAGGGGCCTCCATGAAGGTGCTTCTTTCCTTGAAGAAGGAAGCCACTCAGTTACCCTAACCAATCTGACTCAGAATCACGAGTAACTAAATAAGACAGTGAGAGCTCCTGAACCACCTGACTTTTTTTTTAGAGATGGCTTTATAGTCCCATGAGGCCCACTGGCCCAGGACCTTCCTGGCAAGATCCTACCTCATGAAAAATTCTGTTCCCTCCTTCCTACTATAAGATGAGCTACACTGTCAATGAGATAACAAGTTTTTGACAATGCTGACTTTCAGAGATTTTTGTCTTGTTACTGTTTAAGGGGATCAGACTGGCCCCAGCATTTTCAAATCTAGTAATTTATAACAATTCTGCCATCTGTATCCCCAACCCATGTGGACTGAGGAATGTAAGAACCTGAGCTTATCAAAACAAGGATTTAATCCTTTCTAAGGACCTTCATGGGCTCAAAGTCATCTTGTAATTTAAAGTTTATTTCTGTCCAAAAGTTAAAATTTTCTATCCTCAGCTGGGTGGTTGGAGGAGGTAAAACGATTGTGAGTTGGAGTTCTGTCTGGGCAACTTACCAACTCCCCTTGTCTCAAAATTTTAAAATAAAGGGCTGGAGATGCTGCTTCATGTGAAGGCCCTTGGTTCAAGCCCCAGTAATGCTAAACACATACATATGTACATAAATAGTTTAAATAATTACTTATTTAAAATAAAAACTGTTCACCCTCAATTTAGGCTGGAATTATTCACTATTGCAGACTATTTGTGCTCTCTCTCCTCCCTCCATTCTTTTTTCTTTTATTTTATTTTTTGTTTCAGAACTTTTGTTTGTTTGTTTATTTGTTTTTATGGCCAGCTCAGCCTGCCCTGAGGGCAGGGCTGGCACAGCATGTGGTGCGAGGGATCGAACCGCAGACCCTGCAGCCGCCCAAGCTTTCTTGAGCAGGCGCTTTAGACCACTGAGCCATCCTGCCGGGCTCCCTTCCCTCCATTCTTGACTTTACTAAAGGACTGGTGAGTGGGCTAGTGACAGATTTCTGATGATATGAGTGACTTGATTTCTGGCTGCTGGCTTTTTCAGAGATGTATGTTCATTTCCCTTCAGGTACTTTTGGTGTATGAGTGGATGTATCTCCCTGTGTAGTTAAAATACCTCCCTGTATTTTAAAATTCTTTCTTTCAAGCCTGGAGGTAGGTTTCTGTATTTTTCATGAAACAGCTCTATCCTCCATGGTCTCTTGGAGTAATCAGTTACTTCCTCCAATATCTACACTATCATCAAGAACCTGCTCTAGACTCACAGGAAACTTATGGGAGGGAGTCCTCATTTGTCTCCCTCTGTAGTAGTCTTTGACCCATTCTCTCATTTTTACCATCTCTGGTTTTTCTTCTCCATGGCAGGAGCATCAGGTCAACCTGGTGCACCTCTTGCCTCCATGGATCAAGGTTCAGTTTGGCAACTTTCAGATGAGTATCTTTTACCTGTAAGCCCTTCAGATGTTGAAGCTTTGTGAGACCTCCCCAGGGAAGAATGCTTTGACTGAGCATAGTGCTTGCTGATGAACACACTGTGGGCGAACATGCCACAAGTGAACATGCTTTGAATGGGCATGCCTCAGCAGAAGAGGCTTCAGGTGAACAGACAAGTGATGCTACTTTAAGTGAACACACATCAGGTAAAGAGACTTCAGGCAAACACATGTCAGGTGAAGAGAATTCAGGTGAACAGGACTCAGGTGGAGAGACTTCTAGTGAACACACTTCAGGTGAAAAGTCTGCAGGTGAACACGCTTCCAACGAGCAGCCTTCAAGCACCCCACTCCCAAATACATCTTCAGGTAAGTCATACTGGTTTCATGTGACAAGTGGGAAATACCTCAGGAAAACCCAATTTTAGGGAAAGAGTCAGAAGAATCATTAACACTTTAAAAATAACTCTCCCAAAAGCTCTCTAGGCCTCTTCACAATAATATCAAGAATTAAATTTTACCTTTTATGGAGCCTGCAGGCTACATACCTGGGAGAATGCAAGTTTAAGGAAATAACACAAACACAAAATGCCATGAACGGTAAGAAATTATGAATACAAAAACTCACAGCTCCCTTGGCAGGGTTCACAGAAGTGCAGAATTCTCAAGGCTAACATGAAATGCAATTCATGCAGTTTCCCCAGGATAGCTGCACTTCTGCGGCTCTTACTTTAAAACAGTGGTTTAAACAAGAGAATATTCAAAGTTTGAGGTCTAAAGTTACTATCAGCAATATTTTTTTTTTTTTTTTACATTTTAAAAAATTATCTTTATTTAGGTTTCTGATTCAGCACATGTATCAAAGACTAATCAACATAAAGTAAAGAAGACATTAATTGGGAGTCTTACATCTCTCTAAAGTCCAACCAAGACTGTCAAGTTGCCACTATTACCAGAACTCCAACCTAGTCGAGTTGTAGACAAGCTACCAGGAACAACACACAGCGCGCACAGAGACGCAGAGGCAAAAGGCATGCTAGCATCTGGCCCTCTTTCCGCTGACATCGTTCGATGGACAGTCCACTTCTGCATCCCAAGCTACATGACAAATACAAGTCCAGAGGAGACTGAGTGACCGGATGCTCTTCTAGAGGAATGCATTCTTAACCTGTTGTGCCCGCGCAACTCCGCTTCTGCCAGGAATGAGGTTCGGATTGAGATGTACAATACAATCTAGATGATGTGCAGACTAAGTCAATGACTGAAGTTGAGCGGTAGCCCGAGTTAAGGCATGAATCCACACTCGCACATGCACACGCACTGCACCCACGCTAGCAGGAACACGCAATATTAATACTTCATATTTTGCCCTGTTGCTTAAGAATTACTATTCTTCAGATGATCTAAAAAGTAATTGGCTCCGGGTGTGGTGGTGCACGCCTGTAATCCCAGCACCTGGGAGGCTGAGGCAGGAGGATCAGTGCAAGTTCGAGACCAGCCTGGGCTACAAAAGTGAGTTCAAGGCCAGCCTGAACTGCATAGCAAGACCCTGTCTCAAAAAGACAATAAATAAATAAATAAATAGATAGATAGATAGATAGATAGATAGTAATTGGCCCAAAGTAATATATCCAGTGTCAGTCATATGACAAGAAAGTAGCAAATCCTGGATTGAAACTGAGGTCATATTCTTCCCCGACCCACTCTTTTGTGATTCCTGAACTAAGGGATTAACAGAAATAATATAAGTGGTAACATGCATAGATCTCAAAGAAAATGCTATCAGTGACCTTTAATAAGGTCAACTTGAAAATAGAAAATGATTTAATTTACTAAATCAAGCTTTTTTTTTTTTTTTTGAGACAGGGTCTCGCTGTAAAGTTCAGGCTGGCCTTGAGCTCAGTTTTGTAGCCCAGGTTGGTCTCGAACTCTCACCGATCCTCCTGCCTCAGCCTCCCGAGTGCTGGGATTACAGGCATACGCCACAAGTAAAGCATTTTAATAAGGCTTAGATAACAGCCAATTTGACTCCAAGAACTGGCGCTTTGTGGGTATGTGAGAGTACAGCAGAGTAGTAAAGGCAGCCAGTCACATGACACTTTGTTCCTATGGAGTGAGCTACACAGAACAGCAACCCATTACAAGTGTCAAGGGAGCAATGAGGATATGCAGCAGGGTAAAGTCAAAACCAGGGAGTAAATGTGAGATTCATTGGCAGTGAAGGTCACAGATGAAACAAGAATGAAGGAATTTTCTCTAGAACCACAGTGAACATGCGAAATCAGACACGGGACCCTCAGATCCTAGAAGGAACTCAGAAGTATCTCCAGGCTTTACTGTCCATCCTTCCACCCAGATGTCTGACTCACATATCCATATATTTGCAGGCACAGTATTAAATTGCCACACGTGTGCTTATACGATCAAGGAAAATGTCTTTGCAGAGAGGGAACGTGCACCACTGAGAATTCCCAGCAGTGCATGCTGAAGAAGATCTTCAAAAGTATGTCAATGACAATGCATCAGGCAATTTAAGTAGTAATAGGGAGCAGTCGAGGGGACAAAGGCTAAGAGGAGGACGAAAAAACCTGGGTAATAAAAAAATAACTTCCTTCCAAGGATGTAGAGTGAAATCCCAGATACTGATCAGCAGGGTATGGGCCTTTCCCAGCAGACCTAAAACTTTGTAGAAAAGGAGGCAGGGATATGGCTGTCCCTTCCTAGTAAGGAAACAGCAAGTTGTTTTTAAATCACTAAGACACAGAGTCAACTTGGCCCAATGTCTATTTCATTCATGGCTACATATTCTCAGGCCTAGTACAATGTCCAGATATGGTAGGGTACACATTCAGTAAGTACTAAATGAATAAGCTAACAAACAATTGACTATAAATCCATATTCACAGGTTACCAAACCAGTCTGAGTAGGTTCCTACATCTGTCTGCCTTCTCATCCTTGCTCCCCAAAATAAGGAAACTTGGTTACTTCCATCCCGTGAACTCTGACTTGCTTGGTCCCTCATTAGAAATGCCATTATCCCATCTGTACATGTGTACATTCATCTACCACTCCACCATCACAACAAACATTAAAGACATACTATCAAATATGGACTGTGTATGCTGGGTATGGTAGCCTGTAATGCCAGCACTTGGGAGGCTGAGTCAGTAGGATCACCAATGAATTCAAGGCCAGCCTGGGCTACATGAGTTTAAGGCCAGCCTGAACTGTAGAATGAGACCCTGTCTGTCTGTCTGTCTGTCTGTCTGTCGTAATGATCTTCCTATCTAAGCCTCCCTAGCACTGAGATTACATGTGTGTGCCAGCACACCTGGTTTTGGGGATGGCAGGGCATGCAGTACCAGGGATCAAATCTAGGTCCTTGTGCTTGCCAGGCAGGTACTTAGACCACCAAGCTATCTCCCAAGCCCTACAGTTTCTTAGGAGACAATTTTTCTATAATGGGGGTTAGGCTCTTGCTCTTAGCTGCCACCACAAAAGGTTGTTTTCTGTCACGTGCCTCTCTGCCTTGGAGCCAGCTGAATATGGACTGAAACTTCCAGTAACTGTGAGCTAAATAAACTTTTCTTGAGTGTCAGGTATTTGTCCCAGCAATGAAAGAATAACTAAAACACTTAGTTAATTGAAAAGAAAGGATCCAAACGATGCCACACACCAAGAAGCAAAGCACAGGGAAGCAGAAATGAGAAACAGTATCTTACCTGAAATTCTGGACCAATCAGCCCGGGCCAGGTTAAGTAACTTAGTACTTGTAAAGCCTGAAAAAGCAAAAGCAGTAGAGAGCTATCTTATACAAATGGCAAGATATGGACAGCTAGGTGAGAAGGTCTCAGAACAAGGTTTAATAGAAATACTTGAAAAAGTAAGTCAACAAACAGAGGGGCCTGGCGGGATGGTTCAGTGGTCTAAAGCGCCTGCTTGGGAAAGCTTGGGCGCCTTCAGGGACCGCGGTTCGATCCCTGGCACCACATGCTGCGCCAGCCCTGCCCTCAGGGCGGGCTGAGCCGGCCATAAAAATGTGTGAATAAACAAAGGTTCTGAAACAAGAAAAATATAAAATTTAAAAAAAAAAAAAAAAAAAAAAAAAAAAAAAAAAAAAAAAAAAAAAAAAAAAAAAAAAAAAAAAAAAAAAAAAAAAAAAAAAAGAAAGAAGAAAAGAAAGAAGAGAATCAGTACTGAGCACAACAAGGGAAGGAAAGATTAGAGTGGACAGGGAAAGATAAGAGGAGCAAAAAAAAAAATCCTTAATTACAATGCATGGAACGCAGAGCTAGATTGGTGAGATGAGCTTTAGGAGGCTTAGATTCAATAGCCTCCAACATCACAAGCTTCACTGGTGGCACACTGCAATTGCAAAACCTTTGACTGTGTATGTATCTGCTTCCTCTTATTCCAAAGAGAAGTATATTCTTTTCCTTTTTTTTTTTTTTCTAAGCAACATCAATAGGGAGGTGGGTCATGACCACACACTGTACTCTGTAGAATGATTGTGAGGACAATATGCAATATGTCAACTTTCAAAGAAAAGAAGGGAAAAGAAAAAAAAAAGTAATGTGGATTTACAAAGGTTAATGTTTAATTGTTTGATCAATCTTATATACCTATATGTATTAATCTAAACTGATCTGATGATGAAAATATGTAATATAACCATTGTTAAATTTAAACAATAAAAAAATTGAAAAAAAAAAAAAAAGAGGAGCAAAAATTCCAAATGTGGAGGTGGCATGCACAAAAGGCAGTAGGGCAACACACAAGATGCAGGCCAGTACCTTTTAGTCTTGGTTACACACTAAAATCATTTGAGTAGCCTGCTTTTGGTTTTGGGGGGGATTTTGGGTACCAGGTACTGAACTCAGAGCCTTACACTTGCCAGGTAGGTGCTGTGCCCCTGTATCTGAGCAGCATTTAAAAACCCTAATGCTCAGGTTACACCAAATAAATCAGAATCTCTGGAGATTGAATTTAGGCTTTTTCTTCTTCTTTTTGATACGGGGGATTGAACACAGGGCCCTTGTACTGAGCTATATCTTCATGTCTCAGCACCACTTTTTGTTTGTCACAGGGTCTTGCTAAGTGGTACAGGCTGGTCTTGAATTCACTTTGTAGCCCAGGCTGGCCTTAAACTCACAGCAATTGGGCTGGGAGACATCTCTGCAGTCTAAGTGCCTGCTGGGCAAAGTGCAAGGAGCCACGTTTGATCCCTGGTACCACGTGCTGGGAAGGTCCTGGAACCCTTCCTCCCCCTGAAACCAGATGTGGTGGTGCATGCCTGTAATCCCAGTGCTGGAGAGGCTGAGATGGGAGGATCACTACATCCAAGCTGGGTAGTGAGACCCTATACCAAATAAATAAAGAAAAAATAAATAAGTAAAATAACCTCACAAGCTTCCTATCTCAGCCTTCCAATTGCTGGGATTATAGGTGTGTATAGGTGTGTACCACCATGCCCTGCTCTCCATAACCTAATTTTGCTTATCTAGATCCAGAGGAGCAATAGGGAAGGTTGTCCTGAGAGAGAACAGCAGCAAGAAAGAAAAAGGGGCTGGCACTCAGGAGGCTGAGGCAGGAAGACCACTGTGAGTTCAAGGCTGCTCTGGGCTACACAGTGAGTTCACGGCCAGTCTAGACTACATAGTGAGACCTTGTCTCAAAAAGAAAGGGAAGGAGAGACAGGGAGGGAAGAAGAGAGGGAGGGAGGAGAGGACAGGAGGCAGGCAGAGTGGGAGAGAGGGGGAAAGACCAAGTCCAGAGGATTGCATTCCCACAGAGACTGGAGTCTTAAAAAAAAGCTGCAGAATCTAAAGAACAGAACCCTTTGAGAGGAGAACTTCAGTAGACTCCTGACCTGGAGTGTCTCAGACAGAAGGTCAAATGAGGACAGCCACCTCTGCAGAGAAGAATGTGGAGGATGGACAGTAGCAAAAAGTGATAGAAGAGAAACTATTTTCAAGTTTGGGAGAACTTGAGCATACTTATTATAAAGCTAAAAAAAAAAAAAAAAAGAGCTAACAGAGAAGAAAATTGAAGCAGTAAGAAAGAAGTGGGCAACTGATGGGGTGAAGGTCCCAGAGGCAGACAGCAAGGAAGAGAGAGCAGAATAGCCCTTTCTGCATGGGGACACTAGGGACCATGAAGAAAGGTAAGAGAGAGAAGCCTTCTGCTAATCTGAACGTGTCTTTCCCCCTTCAGGTGGTAAATTCCAATTCATGGTTCAGGGGTGGGAGAACAAGTGCCCCTCTATGAACCTCATTTCCCATGGAACAAAAATGCAAATTATATGCTCCCAAAATGCACCATTCTGCAACAAGACTTAAAAAACTGATGCAGGCAACAGAAGGCCCCTTCCACCCTACTTGACTCAATTTATTTTATTTATTTATTTTTTCTTGTTTCAGAACATTTGTTTGTTTATTCACTCATTTTTATGGCCGGCTCAGCCCACCCCGACGGCAGGGCTGGCGCAGCATGTGGTGCCGGGGATCGAACTGCGGTCCCTGAAGCCGCCCAAGCTTTCCCAAGCAAGTGCTTTAGACCACTGAGCCATCCCGCTGGGCCCTTGACTCAATTTATACCTAGCTACAACAACTAAGAATACCTGCCTCTGCCTGAATGTCAGATGAGATGCTCAAATAGATATCCTCTCCTCTTCAAGGCATTACCCAATCTTCTCTACCGTCTCCCTTACCCCCAACCCTGACATTCCAGATTTCCTTTTTTAAAATAAATGTCTCATGGCTAAAGAAGAATGATTACAGACAGATTTATTTTCCCATCTATCCAGCTGCAGGGTCAGCCTGGGCTTTTCTGCACTTCCATTGAGTTGGATGGCTTGTGTATTTGGTATTTGGAATTGAACTCAGCACCTCAAACATGCTAAGCAAACACTATACAACCCAGTTATGATCCTCTGTGCAGAATCTGTAACTCTGAGAAATAAGTCATTTAAAATAAATGAACTCAGGAATACAAAGGAAGGAAATGTAAACAGATAAGCTGGGGATGTCTCTCAGTTGTAGAATGCTCATTTAGCATGTGTAAGGTTCAACAGTACTACCAAAAGAAAACAAAACATGGATAGCCTAAGGGACAGAGGATGCCACTGAGCAGGCCATATGTATATTTTGGAAAGCCTGAAAGAATCAAAGGACAAAGATTACCAAAGGAAAATAGTGGCTGAAATATTCCCAGTTTGAGGAAAGTCATCAATCTACAAACACATGAAGTTCAATGAACTCAGAATAAACTTAAAAGACCTACACCAAAGACCTACCCTGAGACACATTGTGGTAGGAATCAGATATATTCAACAGTAGCTTTCTTACTCCCTCCCTTTTTATTCCACATGACCTAAAACTTTGGTCACCAATAAGTTCACAGAGTTAAATATACTTTCAAAATAGACTTTATTTCTGTAGTGAAAAAATTAAAATATGGCTGTGACAGCAGAGAATAATATAGAAAATAAGATATGCAACAGTAATTTTAGGTATTAGTCAAGCAATAGAGTATATGCTCAATTTTTTCCAACCAGTATTATATATCTTAGTAGCTATACCAGGAAAAAAAAAAAGATTGCAATTTTAATTAATTGTCATAATTCAATGACAGATTTGTAGAACTGGTCAGACCCTTTTGAAAATATAAGTACAAATCTTAAGGTTACATTTTCTTAAGCTAGCCTCACTTCCCAGACTGATAAGTCTACTGTTCAAAAGTCACAAGGATGAAGCCTTTGATAGCCCATTTTTAGAAGTACATCAATGTGGAAGAAATATATATTTTCTGGATAAAACAGGATTTGGTAAGAATGACTTATTGTTAGTATAAAAGCTAATGCATACATGTACCCTAAGCAGGTTTCTATCAGATAGATTTCAACTTCAGACATGAAACACAGATGAAAAAATCCCTTCCCCAAAGTATTACTTACAATTAAGATACAGGCATTATTTGTATCAAAACATACAAAGAATTGGAAGATGTTTGGATAAAGAAGAGAATTCTTCAGCAACTATTGTTCGCACTCTGCAGTATAGGAGAATCTTCTCTAGGAAGAATAATGTCAATGTAGCAGCACCACATTCACCAGGACTCCTGAGGGCTACCAGATCACGAGGCAGGAAGCCAAACCTTTTGGCTGCTCACAACATCACTCAGCCTCCCTTTAATCTTCAGAAAGTGTCTCTTGAACTCCAACCCATCACCCTAAGTTAGAAAGGATACACAAAAATAATGTTATTAAAAAACAGATTATGGCATAAAACCCTACTCTCCTTACTGGTAAGTAGAAACAGCTACAATACCCTCATAGCCTCTTACCAAGACCAAATATTCTTACAGAGAGAATGGTTACATAAGTAATTCTGACTTGATTATGTGTTCTTTACTCTTCCTATACACTGAAATCAGAAAGAAAAAAAAAAAAAGCCTCTGTCTGTAAGGACTGATTATGTCAACTTGAGATATTCAGAAACTTAACTAAGAGACTCAGAAATTCTGCACCCTAGGTAGAGGACTAGCCCTCAGTTGTCTACCCTGTAGGATGTAGTAGCCTGCATACAACATAAGGGAGGAAAACAAAACCTGTTACCCGCTCTTACTCTTCTTGCTTTTGCTGTTTTTCACCATTATAAACAGTTGCCATTCAGCCATGCCACTTTGCTTTGCTGAATACAGATTGAAATATCCATAAACTGTGAGCTAAAACCTTTCCTCTTTTAAATTTGAGTGTCAGGTATTTTGTCTCAGTACAGAGAAAACTAAGGCAGAATTTGGTACCAGGACAGGGGTTGCTGCTCAGAATATACCTGACCAGATGGTTCAAAAACCTTTTGGAATGGATTACAGGAAGTGCATAGAAAGCTTGAGATACCAGCTGAAAAAGTAGAGCTGGAATGCCCTAAGCTGCTCTGTATGGGAGAGTCTGGTGCAAGCTCAGAAGATCAGAAAACTAGTAAAGACCAAGCTCAGGAGGTTTCTGCTGGGAAGGACTTCATTGGGTGCTGGACTCCACATGATGTATGTGATGGCTTGGCAGAAAGTTTGTCTGCATGTATCATTGTGTCCAAAGACTTTGTCTGAAACTACAATTAAGGGCAAAGGGCTAATTTATTTGGCAGAAGAAATTTCAAGGCACTCAGTGTTGAAGATGTGGCATGACTGTCACTGGGAGGCCTTTAGCCAGATCTATTTTGAGAATAGAGAGCAAAGAAGCCAGGATGGTTTAAAATGTTCTGAGTCTGGCAAGAGAAGAAGCTCCACTAAAGTTGAGGAGTGCAAAGATAGACCTGAGGAGATTTCAATTGCTGAAAAGGAACAGGAAAATAAAAGATGACTTGAGGCAATCACAAGAAACAGCAAGTCTCCACCCTTTGTGTGACCACTCCATGTTCCAGAATGGCAACACCACAGAAAATTTGTTCCCTAGAACTAGATTCAGAGTGCTCAGCAATTCAGGCGTTCAACTGGCAAAAAAGAAAAAAGTTTGGTTACTGTTCTAGGTGGCAGCAGACCCTGGCAGCATCCATGTGGTGCTGGTGTTAGGTACATGCAAAATATGAGTTGTGCAGTTAAGGTGGCTGGGGAGATAGCTTCATGGCATAAGTGCCTGCCTGGCAAGTGCAAGGTCATGTGTTCAAACCCTGGTCCCACCAAAAAAAGTCATGCAGTTAAGAAGGCTTCTATTCCAATTTCAGAAGGTCTAGCACATCAGGCAGTGTGCCCTTAAGAGGGCAATGTGTGAAGCTGTAAGTGTAAAGCCAAAGGTGCAGTGGAGAGCCCAGAAGGTTGGAGAAGCCAGGAACAACGGTCATCTAAGAAAACGTGCAACATGCGAACAGGGAGTAAAACCAGCCCAAGAAAGTAGTGGGAGCTATAACCACAAGAAAAGCCATAGGGCTAGAGCCACCCAAGCCCTTTGGAGCTTGCAACTTGCCACAGATTGCTTCAGACTTGTGCTTTACATTTGGAAAACAAAAGGGTAGGACTGGGGATTGAATCCAAGATCTTACCCATGCCAGACAAAATGCTCTGCCACTGAGCTACCCAGCTTTCTCTGAGATAGGGTTTCACTAAGCTGTCCAGGATGGGCTACTTTAAAGTTGTGATGCTCATTGCAAGCATCAAGTACCTTGTGATCACCTAAAGTCTTACAAAGTATTTATTTCTGAACTTTACATTTACTGTTGTCTGACTACAGTTTGATCTGAAACTGCAGAAAGTAAAGTCTGTGTGGGAAGATTACTATATACAAACAAAATGCCATGAAAAAAAAATCCACAGGAATATTTCCATAGGAAGAATATCTTAACAAAATTATCAAACATACCTTAGAAAGCCGGAAGTCAACCAGTATCTTCTCATCCATTTCTACCAAATTGACTTTGAAAATCAGTTTATTGTTTCTCCTATCAGTTGTTGACACTGTAACCTAAGGCAATAAAGTTAAGCTACATGCATGAGTATAAAACACTCTTAAAAGTAAAATTATATTCTTAGGTCAATGATACTTTTGGGATAAAAATTTGTACTACACATCCAAAACATGAGTAGTATGTGTGTCCAAACCAAAGCAACCTGCAAACAGGGAACGAGGTCATGGGAACTCAGAAACTAAAGCAATAAAACTCAAAGAAGAAACAGAGTAATCCAGAAGTAACAATGTTATCACAATATGAAAAAGAAACAAAGAGGCTAGATTTGTGTCTGAAAAGGTCCCTCTTGCGATTTCCAGTTCCTTCCTTTTAGAATGTTCTTTTGGCCTATAAGGAAGCTCTACCTACAAGGACATTTTCCTACAAAACTTAATATTACCATCCCATCATCTGAGAATGATAATAATTAATGTCAGAAAAAAAAATAATAAAAAAAAATAATAATTAATGTCAGTCCATATTATACTGATATCTTTTATAGTTGCCTTATTTTAAAATCTATGATCTAGTGCAGTAGCGGCAAGCCACAGCAGGCTATATCACTAAAAGCTCTAAAAGGTTGACTATCATGATCTCAACGAAGGTAGAACACATTGCATTTAGTTATCAAGCCTCTAAAATCATAAATACAGTATAACCATCTCTTTAAAACTCTAAATATAGGGCCAGCCAAATAGCTCAGTGGATTAAGACACAGAAACTGGGAGTTCAATCCCCAGGCCTGCCATGACAGCCCCAATCCTGTTTCTGGGGCACACTATGACAGCAATTAAGACTGGGTGTGGTGGTATGCACCTGTAATCCCAGCTCTTAGGGAGGCTGTAAACAGGTGGATCACTAGGAGTCAGATTTAGTAGCAAGACCCTGAACACCCTGAAGACCCTTCCCTAGAATACAAAAAAAAAAAAAAAAAAAAAAAAAAGAAATCTAAATATAGGAACTGGGGAGATAGCTCAGTGGTCTAAGCACCTGCCTGGCAAACACAAGGACCTGGGTTCGATCCCTGGTACCATATGTCATGCTGGCCCCCAAAACGAGGCATGGTGGTATACACCTGTAATCCAGCACTAAGGAGGCTGAGACTGGAGGATCACTATGAGTCTGAGCTGTGTAGTAAGACCCTATACCAAATAATTTTTTTTTTTAATTTTACTTATTTATTTTTTTCTTGTTTCAGAACCTTTATTTGTTTATTCACTCATTTTTATGGCTGGCTCAGCCTGCCCCGGGGGCAGGGCTGGTGCAGCATGTGGTGCCAGGGATCGAACCGAGGTCCCTGAAGCTGCCCAAGCTTTCCCAAGCAGGGGCTTTAGACCACTGAGCCATCCCGCCGGGCACCCAAATATTTTTTTTTTTTTTTTTTTTTTTGTGGGACTGGCGTTCAAACTCACGACCTTGTACTTGCCCAGCAGGCACTTGGGCCTCGGAGCCATCTCCCCAGCTCCCACCCCCAAATAATTTTTGAAAAAATCTAAACAGATTAGAACACCAGAGTTTTAATTATAATACAATAATATAAACAAAAAAGATTTATAGGATTAGGGAGACAGGTATGAGGTTTATTCCCATAATTCTTCCACAGGGACAGTCAACTTACAAATAATGATACATAGTTTTAAAGTAATGGGTCTGGCTATTTAATATGTTTTATCTTTTGAGCTTATGATACAGACCAACCCGGCTACAGTTTCACAGTTCTCTTACCTCAGCCTTCCCACTGCTATGATTTCAGGTATGTGCCACTGAACTCAGCTATTGCTTTAAATCAGCGGTTCCCAACCTGTGGGTCCCGACCCCGGTGGGGGTTGAACAACCAAAACACAGGGGTCACCTAAAGCCATTCCAAATCATAACTGTAGCAAAATTAGTTTTTGTTTTTTTCTTGTTTCAGAACTTTTGTTTATTTATTTATTGTTATGGCCAGCTCAGCCTGCTGAGGGCAGGGCTGGCGCAGCATGTGGTGCCAGGGATCGAACCGCGGTCCCTGCAGCCACCTAAGCTTTCCTAAGTAGGCGCTTTAGACTACTCAGCCACCCTGCCGGGCCTAAATTACAGTTTTGAAGTAGCCAACAAAATTATTTTTTGGTTTGGTGTCACCACAACATGAGGAACTGTATTGCGGGGTCACGACATTAGAAAGGTTGAGAACCACTGCTTTAAATGTTTTCAAGAATTATTTCTTAAGATAAAGAGCATTTTATTTAAATTTTTTCAACTTCCTAAACACTCAGGAGGCTAAGGTAGGAGGAATGCCACAAACTGGAGACCAGCCTGGGCTACATAATCCAGCCCAGCTTGAAATACATAGCAAGATCCTGTCTTTTAAAAATAAGTAAATACATAATGTTTTTTTCAATTTCTTTTAAGGGGCTTGGAGTAGAGGGGTGTCTTTCATTTTTTGGTACCAGGAATAGAAGTTAGGGCCCTGTGTTTGCCAGGTAGGTGGTACATTGCTGAGCTACATCCCTGGCTGTAGGACTTTCCAAATTTGAATTATTTTTGAATGATAATTATTAAGCCAAATTTTTAATTATCTGAGAAAAAAAATACACAAAGAAAATCAATGAAACATACCTGATTCATACAACTCTTTTTCCACTGATAGCCCAACTTCTCACAAGTCTCTTTCAGGCACTGGTAAGATTTGTCTGCATCCAATTTGGTAAAGAAACGTGTCATTCTTTTGACCAAGCGCTGCCAGGGGTTCTACATGTCAAACAGGAAAGCAAAATAAATCCACAATAACCAAAACCAGAGATATGACAGCTACTGAGAATGAAAATTTGTCTCTGTGACTTGAGTCTTTTCCATGCAGTCCACCTGTAATTCATCCTTGAACAAAATATTATGTATAAATATTAATACCATATTGCTAAGATTTCCACATAAACAAAAGATGTTAAGTCTTTATAAAAGACTTTTATCATCTTTAGAAAACAAAAATAAAGATCAACTATTTTGTATTTGAAAATCTAAATTCTCCTACCTGTGAGGACCCTGGGGTGCCAACTAGCTGACTATTCAGAAGCATATGATCAGGGCATGCAGGCTGGGAAAAGCTGATCCCTTGTACCAGTTTATCGATGTATGAGGGACTGGTGTCCCATAAGGAAAGACCTATACGTGGTTCTGGCTGGGAACTGGAGTACTTCACATTTTCTTCACTGAGGCATTAAGAGAGAAAGAAAAATATGTCATTTTTTTCCTTCAGGTATCTGACTTCTGTTCTTTGAGACATTATCTGACCATGTTACCAGTAATAGCCTACAGCTAACCATCTTTCTAAGCCTCCCAAGTACAGTAGCTACGATGATAGGCAGGTGGCATCATGCTCATCAGAAAGTATTTCTTTAAATAAAATTGACCAGGTCTTTCTTATATCTAACAACCATTCTCATCCTGTAATTATGTTCTTTATTAAGAAAGGTATATAAATGCAATATTCGTCTCAAGAAATTCTACATTCATGACTACTTAGTCTTTCCTTTATTAACTTACCTAGAAGTACCGCTTACTGGAGAGAAGTCCAAATTGGAGTGAATGTGCTTAGAGAATCCACCAGGAGACTCTGACACACCACCTGAAGTGACCCAGGGCCTCTTTGCTCCTAAAACAAAACACAACACAACTGCTTCTACACCTCTATGCAGATATTTTTTAATTAACACAACTGGCAACTTGAATAAGTAAAACCATATCTAAATATACTTATTGAACACAAACTACATAGAAGTCAAACAGTGGGTCTTCCTACATGATTTTGTAAGAAATGTGGTCAAGCTATAAATTTACTGAGACTCACTTGTAAACCTAGATGCTTCACACATTGTGACTGTTAAGCATGTTCTAACCGTGGTTATCATCTAAAGCCCCATCTTCTATGGGGAACACAATAATGTTTTACAAAGATGAAGAGATCTAGTTAAAACAGCAGAATGCTTAAAAGAAAGAAAAACATTACACATATATATATATATATGTACATATACATATATATATATATATATATACATATATATATTGCAATAGCAATAAACATCAATCTACCTAACACACTGCTCCCCTAGTAAAGCTTTACCAAGAATAATCATTATAAAGAAAATGGCAGCACTACAAACTCATGGTTGCACTCCTCAGATGCACCCTCAGAACTGACTGGCAAACCTAATTTTCCTTTCTCAGGAAGGATGATTTCAAAGCTGCTATGCTCTCCTGAAATCCCTAAGACATGACCCATCCCCTCCTGACTTAGCATGATGCTATCTCCCATTTCACACAGAACAAAGCTGATAGTCAGAAACTATTCAGCATGCCACTACAGAATCTCAAGTGTGCTTGCTTTCCTGTCTTTTCCTTTTACTTGGCAGCTCTGAGGATTAAACCAGGCTCTTCATACTGAGCTACAGCCTAACCTTCTTGTCATTTCATTTTGAAACAGAATCATCAAGTCACTAAATTGCCCAGACTCAGATTAAATTTATGACTTGCCTACCTCAGCCTTCAACAGTACTGAGACTATAGACATGTACCACCATGCTCACCTTCTGCTCCTCTGCATTCTCTCACAAAATATTTGTCCCTCTATCTGAGCTATGAAGTTCACGCTTGTCTACCTTCCCAGAGATCTTTATAACCAAATTTATTCTTTTCTCTTAAGACTGTCAGCTTTTCCATTGCTGGATCTATGACCCAAACCTTTACAGTATGCTTAATGTTAGCCAGTCTTTTTATTGACAAATCCATACACTCAAGTATTTGGATAACTATCCATTCATTTAAGTACTTTATTAGAGGCTGGGTATGGTTGGCATGTCTATAATAACAGCACTTAGGACACTGAGGCAGGAGGATTGATATATGAGTTCAAGTCCCATCTGAGCTACAAAATGAGTTCAAGGCCAGCCTGAGCTCCACAGTGAAACCTCATCTCAAAAACAGAAAATAAATATTTTATTATTTCTACTAGTGCCAGGCATTATTCTAGGCACTAAGTATTTAGCATGAGGAAAACTAACAAAATTCATTGACTTGTTAAATTCTATAAAGAAAATATAAGCCAGGCGTAGTGGCGCACACCTGTAATCCCAGCACTTGGGAGGCTGAGGCAGGAAGATCAGTGTGAGTTTGAGACCAGCCTGGGCTATAAAAGTGAGCTCAAGACCAGCCTGAATGAACTGCATAATGAGACCCTGTCTCAAAAAAAAAAAAGAAAGAAAATATAAGGCAAAGCTAAAAATAACACTTCCAAGGAAGTCTTTGGGAGAGATAGAGGTTCAGCTTTAAAGTTTCCCTCAATGACAATGAAGTCAATATCCAGAGAAAGAAAGGAAGTCATAAAGGTAAGTCTCACAGGGAGGACAGCATTTATAGGCAGAGAGAACATTCATTACAAAAACACCTGAGACAAAAATGTGCCAAGAGAACAGATAACTGGAGAACAGTGAACAGACTAATACACTGTATAGCTACGACCATGGATAAAAAGCTGAACTGAAAACTAAAACGGAAGACCTCATAGGGCACAGACTCAGTTCTTGTTTTGACAGAGAAGTAAAATGCTGAAATACTTAAGCAGAACAGTGACACACTCTAACTTTCCTCTTGAATGGAACAGTGGTAAGACACCATAGTAGAGAGCAATGAAGGTGAGAAAAAGTAGTTAGAATCGGAGATTTTTAAAGGTAAAGATTAACAGACATTTTTGGTGGGCTGGAAATGAGGTAAAACAATCGGAGGATGAAAGGTTTCAGATGTGCCTCACAAGAAAGATGTAGCAAAAAAGACGAGAAGAGACATGAAGGAAAAAGACCAAGGAGCTCAGTTTGGGAAACATCAAGTTTGAGTTGGCTGTTACACTCAAGCAAAATCTGAGAAGTGAAACAAAGAGTATGGAATTTCAAAGAAAAATTGATATATTAAATTAACATATAATTTATATATTAGCAACAAGATGAAATGAAATTAATGATGGAGTAAATGTGGATGAGAAAGAAAAGGAGGCCCATGGCTTGAGTTCTGGTGCACTCCAATATTAACAGGCTGGCAAATTAAAGAAAATCATCAAGGGAGACAGAAAAGGAGTTGCCTGGAGAATGAGGAAATAAAAGAGTACTGCTGGGAAGCAGCTGTGTAAAATGCTGCTCATCAAACAAAACAAAAGCAGGCCCAAGGACTGATTTGGACTTGACACCATATGCTCCTGAAACTTTTCACCAAAGATTAGTTAGGAATCCACAAAACTAAGTCTGAGGTATTGGAAATCAGAAACTTCTTTTGAGATATGCAGGTGTAAAAAAGGAAAAGATGGAATGGTAGAGGAATTGAGTTCACTTGCTCATTCATTCATTCATTCATTCATTCATTCATTCATTCATTCTTGTGCTGGGGATTGAACTCAAGATCTTGTACTTTCCAGGAAGGCACTTAGGCTGCTAAGCTATCTCCCTGGCCCCAGTCTGTAACTTTTATCTATTATTTATTTACTTTTTGTTTATTTTTAAGAGGAAAGATATAGTATGTGACATAAGAAACATCCAGTACCAGTACAGAAGAAAAAATTTAATACTACAGGTGAAAAGTTTTTAGACACTGTCCCTGGCTATTTAAGAGAAAAAACATTTATTTCTATGTGGAGCAACTTATTCATAGCAACAGGACATACAGTAGAATCTGAGCACAGAGACGGGCAGGGAGTAGGGGTCGTGGTGGGAGCTCGCCAGCTCCGTTCCGCCAGCTTCCGGTTCTCAAGGCGAGAGGGAGCACTGCTGCCAACTGACAGTGAGATCAGGCTTCCTTTTCTCCAACCCTACTCCAACTACTGTCTTCTTATGACTAAACCCTTTCTATAAAAGCTGACAAGCCGGGCGTGGTGGCTCACGCCTGTAATCCCAGCACTCAGGAGGCTGAGGCAGGAGGATTGAGACCAACCTGGGCTACAAAAGTGAGCTCAAGGCCAGCCTCAACTGCATAGTGAGACCCTGTCTCAAAAAGATAAAAAAAAAAAAAAAAAAAAAGAGTTATAGCCACAAACACCTTTTAAAACTAAATATAGGACCCTGACATTTGGCTTAACAGCTTTCAAGTTTTCCTAATGGGCTTAAGCTAAAGCCCAGAATTCTTAGCATCATACGCAACACCATTCTGCTGGTAACATGGCTACTATCTGCTGAGCAGACACCATCTCAAAACATGGCTCTTCTCTCCCACTTCTTTAATCGCTGTATTTATGACATACCCCAAATATGCCAACTACTGATGACACTGAAAAATGTTGAGAGTTCTTGCCATAATGACCTTCTTTCAAGTTCCACAAATGCTCCAGATTTAATAAATCTAATACTGCATTTTCTAAATGGTTCCTCTACTCAAAATCTAATCTGACTTATATTCCCTGACTACCTTCTCTTAATTTTCAAATCCAGATTTCACATCATTTCCTCGGGAAGAAAATTCTTCACTTAAAGACTTAAAACTTGGGGGCTGTGGAGGTAGCTCAAGAATCTAAGCACCTCACTGGCATGCACAAGGACCAGGTTTGATCTCTGGCACCACATGCTGTGCAAGCTACATAGTGAGACACTGTACCAAAACTTAAAATTTGATCAAATACTTAGCTATAGTACCTCAGCTTTTCCTTTGTAATTATTAATAAAATTACATTTTTTATTTGTTTTTTCTACTAGACATTATAATCTCCACTAGGATAGAGATCACAGTTTGATACCAACTTTGTAAGTAACATTCTTTCTTACCTTTTATTTTTTAAGACCAGGTCTCACTATATATACAGTGTGTATTTATATTCCTATTATGTATGTGATATATATATTTTAGACTATAACTCACTATGTAGCCTAGGTTGGTCTCAAACTCACAGCTTCTTTGGGCATGCACCACCATGCCCAGCCACAAATAGCATTCTTTCACAGAGAAAAGTACTTGAATTGCAAGAATATTACCTTTTTTGAGTGGCTTGTTGTACCATCTATCTTTTTTGATGTCTGGAATGGTGATTCTTACTGATGGATTTTCAACTAGGATTTTATGTAGCAGAGCTAAAAACAACATTAAAACAACATTTACAAGAGACACACAGATTAGAAAAACCTAGGATTTGTGGTAGGGAACTTATTCTCTTTTGGTCTCCTTATGTCTAAATATTATTTCTAGAGCAGGGAAAGAATAATTTTACTAAATTACTGCTTTAATTTCATGCAGCTGTTCTTTGCTGCTGTCTCTATTTTAGAATCTTTCTAGATTCTAACTCTCAACTGTTTTTGAACTATCAGGTAGAAATGTTACTCACCACGCAATCACATCTTTAATAAGATACTAAAAAACATGTGATGGCAAGATGGTTCAGTGGTCTAAAGTGCCTGCTTAGGCAAGCTTAGGCAACCACAGGGGCTGCAGCTTGATCCCTGGCACCACATGCTGCGCCAGCCCCACCCCCAGGGCAGGCTGAGCCAGCCATTAAAAAAAAAAAGGCAACTAAAAAAATAAAACCGGGGCCTGGTGGGATGGCTCAATGATCTAAAGCACCTGCTTAGGAAAGCTTGGGCAGCTGCAGGGACCATGGTTCGATCCCTGGTACCACATGCTGCACCAGCCCTGCCCTCAGGGCGGGCTGAGCCGGCCAGAAAAATAAACAAACAAAAGTTCTGAAACTAGAAAATAAATAAATAAATAAATAAAGTTCTTAAAAAATAAACCAAAGTTTTATCTGCTTCTAACACTAAATTTCATTGTT
Source organism: Myocastor coypus (assembly GCA_004027025.1). Classification (NCBI taxonomy): domain Eukaryota; kingdom Metazoa; phylum Chordata; class Mammalia; order Rodentia; family Myocastoridae; genus Myocastor; species Myocastor coypus. The sequence continues at coordinate 15,793 of PVJA010017529.1, read as the reverse complement.
CTAATATATCATGTTCCTAGGTTACCTCTTCATTCAATTTCATAACTCTTTCATATATATATGCCAGCTCAGCCTACCCTGGGGGTGGGGCTGGCACAGCATGAGGAGCCAGGGTTAGAACAGGTCCCTGTGGTTGCCTAAGCTTGCCTAAGCAAGTGCTTTAGACCACTGAGCCATCTCGGTGGACTGCATTTTAACAATCTTGATAAAGAATTCATACACTGGGGGGGGGGTAGAGGTGATCAAAATATTATATATACATTTGAAAATACCACATTGAAGCCCAATATTTTGAAAAACTGTTAAATACAGTAAATAAATAAGGTTTATTTATTGTTTTTAGGGGAGGTTTATTGTGCACACACACACATGCACGCACATATATAATTTTTAAGAATATATTCCTGGGGCTGGAGATTTGGCTCAGTGGTAGAATGCTTGCCTAGCAAGCTGAAAGCCCTGGGCACCAAAAACATAAAATAAACCTCCTCTAAAAACAATGAATAAACCTTCCCTAAGAAGAATGTATTCCTCTCCCAGTACCAAAATTATTTTCTAACCAAAGACCTAAATATAAAAATAAAGGCATAAAAATATTAAATGAAACAGAGAGAACCCTTAAAAAAATAGGGATAAAAAAGACCTTTCCAAATATAATAATGTAATCAGAAACCAGAAATAACAAAATTATAGATTTAAAAATTGTAACATTTTACATACAATGATACCTTGGCTGTTTAATAGCTCCAAGGTCAGACTTCCACTGCAGTACTCAGACAACAAAACTCAAAAAACCTGCTTGGTGTTCATAACTTTGCTGGATAGGGGAACCAAAAATCTGACTTAATAAAACCTGTATGGGTGGAGAATGAGTCATGCATTACCTCTCCCCAGATACAAAGGGGTGACCTTAAGTCTAAGCACCACTCTGGACACAACATAGATATCCATCACTGTGCTTGCTTTTTTTTTTTTGCACTTTTATGTAAAACACTGTAACCATGACAAAGAAAGTTAGCAATGCCATCTGTAAAGCCAAGAGGAAAACTGTGAGAACTGTGGTAGTTATTGTGAAATTGGTAAAGTCCTGGTACAATGAGGTTATAATTTCTGGTCTGCAGAGATAATTATTTGATTTTCTATTACTTTTTAAAGGAGAGCCAAGGACATAATTCAGTGGCACAAGTGATTGCCTTATAAGCATAACATCTGAGTTTGACTCCTAGACTAAAACATAACAAAAAACTTTATAGGAAAAGTTTGTTCAGTTCTTAACCTTTTCATTGTTCCAACATGAATTTAGAATGAACTGAGTTCAACAACTGAGGTATCACTATATACTTCAATATGCACTCAAAGTAATAAAACAAAAACGATAAATTTAGAAAATATCTGAAATATATGCAAAGGTCAAATGACAGTTTTTTAATTGATAAAGGCTCTCAGGGCTGGGGAGATAGCTCAGGGGCATAAGTGTCTGCCTGGCAAGTGCAAGGTTCTGAGTTTGATTCCCAGTTCTGAGAAAAAAAAAAAAAAAGCCCTAGAAGCCAGGCATGGTGGCACACGCCTGTAGTCTCAGCACTTGCGAGGCTGAGGCAGGAGGATCAGTGCAAGTTCAAGACCAGCCTGGGCCACAAACGTGAGCTCAAGGCCAGTCTGAACTGCCTCAGATTCGTGAATGCTGGGATACCAGCATGTATCACCTTGCTCAGCTTTTCCTGAATTTTTATTTGTATTTTAACTTATCTATAAGGGTCCTATGATATTTATGTAACTTTTTAAGTTTAAAAAGGGGTCAGCGATATAGCTGAGAAGCATGACACCTGCCTGGCAAGCATCAGGTCCTGAGTTCAAATTCTGAAACCATAAATAAATAAATAAATATTAAGAAATTCAAATTGCAAAGGACTTCACTGTTCAAGAAATCAGTAACTTTAATCAAATAACCCAGTTACCTAAAGGAGCAGAATCAATCTTTTTCCAAGGGTTGAGGTATGTCTTTTTTTCTTTCCAATCAGCATATTCCTGACAACTGTCACTGGGCTGGTCCCATGGCAATTCTAAAAACAAGAAACAAATCAGTTTTCTTTTTTTTTGTTTCAGAACTTTTGTTTGTTTATTTATTTATTTATTTTTATTTTTCTGGTTGGCTCAGCCTGCCCTGAGGGCAGGGCTGGCACAGCATGTGGTGCCGGGGATCGAACCGCAGTCCCTGCAGCCCCCAAGCTTTCCTAAGCAGGCACTTTAGACCACTGAGCCATCCTGCCCGGGCCCTCTAATCTTTTTTTTTTTTTTTTTTTTTTGTCTTTTTAAGACAGGGTCTCACTATGCAGTTGAGGCTGGTCCTGAGCTCACTTTTGTAGCCCAGGCTGGTCTCGAACTCGCATCAATCCTCTTGCCTCAGCCTCCCGAGTGCTGGGATTACAGGCGTGCACCACCACGCCCGGCTTTTTTTTTGTCTTTTTGAGACAGGGTCTCACTATGCAGTTCTGGCTGGTCTTGAGCTCACACCAATCCTCCTGCCTCAGCCTCCTGAGTGCTGGGATTACAGGGGTGCACCACTACGCCTGGCTTCAAATCAGTTTTCTGAATATTCATGTATTCATCTATGGTGAAGATTTGAAGGGAAAATAATGAGCATAAAACTACAAAACATTTCCTAATTAATTCAATATGCTTTCCACATTAAAAAGTCAACAAGCCACACCACCATCAATAAACATTAAATATGCAAATTATCAAAAAAACCAGGGCTGGGGAGATAGCTCAGGAGAATAAGTGCTTGTCTGGCAAGTGCAAGGGCCTGAGTTCAATCCCCAGTTCCGCAAAAAAACAAAAAAAACCCCCAAAAACCCACATGCAGTGGCACACACACGTAATCTCAGCATTCCAGAGGCTGAGGCAATAGAATCAGCCTAACTTTGAGGTCAGCCTGGGCTACAAAGTGAGCTTGAACTACACATGGAGATCCTATCTCAAAAAAAAAAAAAGGCTAGAACTAAAGAAAGAGAAACATATTGTCAAATATAGATTGTGTACACTAGGTATGGTGGGATATACCTATAATCCCAGCCTCAAGTTTGAGGTCAACAAGGACTACACAATGAGTTGGTCACTATATAGTGAGACCCTGTATCAGAAAAAGAAACTTCAAAGACATGTCAAAGATAAACTATTTCTTATCCTACAAATAGAAGATGCTCCTCTTTTCCTCTCTCTTTCTCCACCCCACCTCCTGTTGCTCCTCTGCCAACTGCCACCCTGCCTTAAAGCCAGTGAATTATGAACTAAAACCTGTACCAACTGTAAACTAAATAAATCTTTCCTCTAAAAAAAAGTAAAAAAATAAAAACAAAAACCTGAAGTTTACATGAGAAGTACAAATAATAATAATAATAATAATAATAGGAATCAGGGTAATAAATCTTTTTCATATGGGAAGGTGATCTAGAGATGGTGGAAAAGGTAAGGACAAATATAAAGAATTAAAATGCTACCAACTCCACATGACCAATATAATCATTTACTTATTTATTTTTATTTTACAAATGCTAGATGAGGGCCCTGCAGGATGGCTCAGTGGTCTAAAGCGCCTGCTTAGGAAAGCTTAGTCAGCTGCAGGGACTGAGGTTCTATCCCAGGCACCACATGCTGCACCAGCCCTGCCCTCAGGGCAGGCTGAGTGGGCCATAAAAATAAATAAATAAACAAACAAAAGTTCTGAAACAAGAAAAAATAAAATAAAAAATTCTTTAAAAAAAAAATGCTAGATGATTTCTTAACTTTATTTATGTTATAACCGCCTCAGCCTGCCCAGGCAGTGGGGATGGCGCAGCATGTGGTGCTAGGGATCGAACCATGGTCCCTGTGGTTGCAGAAGCAGGAGCTTTAGACCACTGAGCTATCTTGCCAGCCTGATAAATATAATCATGCACAAGTATGAACTAACTTAAAAAAAGTGCCAGGCATGGTGACACATGCCTGTAATCACATTGCTCAGGAAGCTAAGACCAGAGGATCATTTCAAGTTTGAGGGTAGCCTTGGCTATACAGTGAGTTCAAGGCCAACTTGAACTGCATAGCAAAACTGCATCTCAAAAAATATAAAATTTAGGGCCCGCGGTATAGCTCAGCAGATTTAGCACTTGCTTAGAGAAAGCACAGGGGCCAGGGTTCGGTTCCTGGCTCCTCGTGCTGCGCCGGCCCTGCTCTAGAGTGCACTGAGCCAGCGATGCAGACTGGGCGTGGTGGCATGCGTCTGTAATCCCAGCGCTTGGGAGGTACAAACAGGAGGATCACTAGGACTCAGTAGTGAGACCCTAAAAAAAAAAAAAATTTAGAGCAGCATAAACACCTGTCTCACAAGCACAAGGTCTTGAGTTTGATCCCAGTACCACAAAAATAAATATTAGTTATAGCTAGGCATGATGGCACATGCCTGTAATCCCAGCACTTGGGAGGCTGAGGCAGGAGGATCAATGTGAGTTGGAGATCAGCCTCGGCTACAAAAGAGAATTCAAAGCCAGCCTGCACTGCATAGCAAGACCCTGTCTCAAAAAGACAAAGAAAAAAAAAACCACTTTAGTTAATTTAAAAATGAAACTAAAATGAGCTGGCTATTGTGATTACTTATTTACCAGGTGTGGTGGTGAACACCATAATCTCAGCACATGCAAGGCTGAGAAAGGAACATCATCATGAGTTCAAGACCACCTCGGGCTACAAAGCGAGCTCAAGGCCAGCCTAAACTGCAGAAAAATACCTGTCTCAAAAATCTCAAAAATGTAAACACAATTCAAAGCTGTATGTATCTTATTCTAAAAACATCTGGGATGATAAATTCCAGGGTAAGGGCAAGCAAAAAAACTCAAGAGGACTAAAGTGCTGCCTTAGGCAGAGCCCAGCCTTCCCAGAAAGTTGTGCTGGCCCTGCCCCCAGACCATGCTGAGACAGGGATTGAGACTGGGTGTGGTGGGCAATGCACACCTATAATCCCAAGGCTGGGGATCTATGCAGTGAGACCCTGCAGACCCTGGAGACCCTGTCCTAAAATACACTTAAAAAAAAAAAAACTCCAGGGCCCGACAGGATGGCTCCGTGGTCTAAAGCGCCTGCTTAGGAAAGCTTAGGCGGCTGCAGGGACCGCGGTTCAATCCCCAGCACCACATGCTACGCCAGCCCTGCCCTCAGAGCAGGCTGAGCCAGCCATAAAAATAAATAAATAAACAGTTCTGAAACAAGAAAAATAAATAAACAAACAAACAAACTCCAAGGTAGTTACAAATGAGTGACTATTTGCAATGAACTACTTATCCGTTTCACCCAAATAACCTCGACTACTGAAATTCTCATCTACAACATGACTTCGTGTTTAGAGATGGAGCCTTTTTCTGGAGGTCATCAGATCTGAGGGTGGAAGCCCTCACAAAGGGATTTGTGCTGTCATAAAAGACACTGAGTACTTTGCTCTCCCTGATGTCATGTGAGGATACAAGACAGCATGTAATCTGCAAACCAGAACAGGGCACTCAGCAGGCCATGAGCACACTTGTACACTGACACAAACTCCTAGCCTCCAGAATTTCTGATATGTAAGTCTGTTTTATACAAGCATCCTGTTTGTTACTGTGTTACAACAGCCCAAAGCTTGTTAAGAAAGCATTAAAATAGTATTATACGACATGGATTTCCCTGGGTTAAGTTATCTTAGTAGGCAAATCTGACTTTCTATAAAACAGAAGTTCCATCGTGATTAAATGGTTCTTACCAGGCCCAGCCAGATAGCTTATCAGATTAAAGCACCTGCTTAGGCAGACTCAGAAACTGGGGTTCAATCTCCAAAATGCTGCGCCTTGCAGTGCCCGCCCCATACCTGAGGCAGAGCTGCAATTCAGACTGGGTGTAGTGGCTCATGCCTATAATCCCAGCACTTGGGAGGCTAACAACAGGATTACTACAAGTCTGATCTATGTAGTGAGACCCTATCTATAGACCTTGTACTAAACATATATATAAATAAATAGCTCTTACCTCCAGCCAGCATGGCAGTAAGCACTATTCCACAGGACCAAACATCAACTGGTTCTGCGTGAAATTCCTTTCTCTTTAGAAGTTCTGGAGCAACATAAGGTAAAGTACCACACATCTTGTTCAATAAACGCTCACGATTATTATGCCGAAACACGGTGGCCAAGCCAAAGTCAGAGATTTTGAGGTTATCTACACAGAAAGGAAAAAACAAGCACGGAATAATAAAATCTGCAACCTGATCCACTTACAGAAACTAGGTTTCTCTGGAAATATTGGTGTTGTTTAAAGACTTTTTTATCTTGAAAGACACGAAATGAATTTTTAAAATTATAAAATGAAAAGAAGAGCCGGGCGTGGTGGCTCACGCCTGTAATCCCAGCACTCGGGAGGCTGAGGCAGGAGGATTGGTGTGAGTTCGAGACCAGCCTGGGCTACAGAAGTGAGCTCAAGGCCAGCCTCAACTGCATAGCAAGACCCTGTCCCAAAAAGACAAAAAAAAAAAGAAAAGATGTCCTCTACACAAAAACTTGGAAAGGCTTCATCTTTTCTCTTAGAGACAATTATGAACACACAAAACAATTTGGACTAGGTTAATGAAATATGCTGTAGTCAGAAGGGGTTGCCCTGCTAGAAAAGGACACTACAAACTTGGGTTGAAAGAAGACAAAGCCCTTGACCAGAAGTGTGAAGGGTAAAAGGGAGACTTAAGTAACATGCTAGGCACAACTCTCACAAGCAGCAAATAAACTCAATTGGCAAGACAGTCATTAAGTATGGCTTTTCATTTGTTGTTTGTGGGACCCAGGATTGAACTCGGGTCCTTGTGTTTGCTAGGCAAGCACTTATTCTACTGAGCTATCTCCCCAGCCCTAACACAAGTATGTTAAGACATTCCAAACTGAACATTCAGAAACTGTTAACTTCTTGAGCCAGCGAGATAGCTCAGGGATCTAAAGTGCCTGCTTAGGCAAAGTTAGGCAACCACAGGGACTGCAGTTCCATCCCTGGAACCACATGTTGTGCCAGCCCCATCCCCAGGGCAGGCTGAGCTGACCATAATATAAATAAATAAATAGTTAAAAAAGAAAGTGTAACTTCGTGCCAAAGTAGCTACATGGAGGGTTGAGAAATGCTGCACAAACAAACCAGAATAAAAAACTTTCACTTACCTTCCCCTGTTCAGCATATACAAAGTGCAGGTAAGACTTTCAACTTATGTTTAGTAAATATCTACTATATCCAAGGGATAGATGTTATGCAAGCCAGGGTAGGACATAAGAGTAACTCTCTAGTATCAGACAATGTCAAGAGTTACAATCTCCTCAGAGGTTAATTTGGATGAAGACAGCAAAATTTGATATAGTCATTCGTTAAAACTAGCAACTCTTGCCGGCGCGCAGGCTGAGACTGTGGACCTGAGACCGAGCGTCCGAGGCAGTGGATAATAGCGCTTTGAGTGTGCAGTAAAAAATGGCCTCCAATAAAACTACATTGCAAAAAACAGGAAAGAAACAAAGTGGAAAAAGTAAAGTTAAGGAAGCAGAACCTGAAGAGTTTGTGGTAGAAAAAGTACTGGACTTTGATGATGAATATATGTAATGCAGCCATTGTTAAATTTTTCTTGTTTCAAAATTCTGTACTATATGTGCTCTCATTACTGTTTTTTTTCCTATTTTTGTTTGTTATTTTTACTCTTAAAAACATAATAAACAATTATATTCTCAAAAAAAAAAAACCCTTTATTTATATTGCAAGGTCATGAGTTTGAACCCCAGTCCCACAAAAAAAAAAAAAAAAGAGAAAGTACTGGACTGATTGTAGTGAATGGGAAGGTGGAGTATTTTCTGAAGTGGAAGGGATTTACAGATGCTGACAATGCAAGGGAAGCTGAAGAAAATTTAATTCCCAAAAAGCTGGTAAAGAAAAAGATGGTACAAAAAGAAAATCTTTATCTGACAGTGAATCTGATGATAGCAAGTTAAAGAAAAAAAGAAATGCTGCTGACAAACCTAGAGGTTTTACTAGAGGTCTTCATCCTGAATGAGTAATTGGCATTACAGATAGTAGCAGAGAATTCATGTTTCTCATGAAATGGAAGGGCTCAGATGAAGCTGACTTGGTGCTGGCAAGAGAGGCACATAGGAAATGTCCTCAAACCATAATTGCTTTTTAGGAAGAAAGGCTAACTTGGCATTATTGTCGAGAAGATGAAGCTCAATAACTTATCTCATTTATATATATATTTATATACATAAAATATGGGTTTTGGTTTTGATTTACTGGTGTGGAAAAAAACATTTGATAAAAATCAAGTTTAATATGTCAGTTTTGAAAGTAGTATTTGGGGGAGTTGTTGGGGTTTGTTTTGCATCTATAGTGCTGGTTACTTTCAACAAATACATAAAGCTTTTGTAGTTGCTTCCTTTATCAAAAAAAAAAAAAAAAAAACTAGCAATTCTCACTTGTAGAATCATGTTCACAGAAATAACCTCAAAACTTTAGCTATTTATAGCAATATTACTTTTAGTAACTTAAATACCCATCAATAAACGATTAAATGTTACAAAGTATGTATATAATGAAAACTACAAAGGCAGTTAAGAAAAACACGTTACATCTATCTGCACTAACTTGGAAGAAGATATAAATGGGAAAAATAGGCAGCCAGCATATAACTAGTATTTATTAAAGCACCAGCCAGCTTTTATACTGGGCCTACGCACAGACATACAGAAGTCATTGTTCTATTATTATGTTTATCTGTATTTGACTGAAAGGAACCTTTTGTAGTTATATCCTTTTATTAGATATATAATATGATCTAATATAAATCACTGATACTGTTTCACAAAAAAATAAATAAATAAATCACTGATACTTAGCTCCAAATTACCTACAAACTACAATCACTTAAATTAATGGATTATAATAGCATATCTCATGTATGTTGTGGTTTTTTTCTTTCTTTCTTTTTTTTTTTGGTGGTACCAGGGATCAAACTCAGGACCTTGTGCTTACCAGACAACCACTTATTCCCGTAAGCCATCTCCCCAACCCAGTTGTGGTTGTATTATGTCTGTAATGTAGTATTTGGTTAGGACACAAATTGTACATATTAAATTCAAAATTAAGGCACATGGCTACCTCTGGGAAACAGAAAGGAAGAACATACTTATGAAAGAAAATACATACAAAAAGATAATGTAGAGGGCCATCAAGATAGCTCAGCAGTCTAAAGCAACTGCTTAAGCAAGCTTAGACAACCGCAGGGAATGTGGTTCAATCCCCAGCACCACTTGTTGTGCCAGCCCTACCCCTAAGGCAGGCTGAACTGGCCATAACATAAATAAAAATAAAATTTAAAAAAAAAAAAAAGATAAAGTAGCCGGGCATGGTGTTGCATGCCTGTAATCCCAGCACTTGGGAGACTGAAGCAGGAGGATCAGTGCGAGTTCAAGACCAGCCTAGGCTACAAAAGTGAGTTCAAGGTTAGCCTGAACTGCATAGTGAGACCCTGTCTCAAAAAGTCAAAAAAAAAAAAGATAAAGTAGTAGCAATATTTTCTTTCTCCAAAATATTAGTAAGTACTGAATAGAAACAAAATGTCTACATATTATACATGAGCAACACTACAATGAGTATCTGTTCACCAACAACTAGTTAAGAAAAACCACATTCCATTTCCTGGAAATCCCTCATCACTGCTACCCTGAATGCACTCCTCCTGCCAACTTCTCAGAGGTACCTATCATTCTGAATTTTTTTTGTTAATTTCATTGATATATTTTTAGAAATACATAATGGTAGCATTCACCATATGGAATTGCCACCTGTACATGCTATATCTTGCTTCTTTTTTTTTTTTTCCAATTCCCTCTCCTCCTTACCTTTTATTGTTCTCTTGCTTTGTTGTGTAATGGTTTTTTCCCTTGTTTGTATTCCTAAGTAATATACAATGGTACCCACTCCATTAATGTTTTTGTTTGCAAACAATTTGTTAACAAACAGAAGCATTTTGCAAAATCTTGCTTTTGTTCTAGGTCCAATTTCTCTACTTCATCCAGACCTATCTCATGAAAAACTTGTTAAGTTCAAATAAACTAAATTTTCCCAATTTCCTTTCAGATTTATTTGTCCTAACATTTCAGTAATTGGTCCTGTATGGCTGTATCAAAATGTATCACTTACCCCTTTCATCCAAAAGAAGATTTTCTGGCTTAATATCCCTGTGAGTGATTCCAATACCATGCAGATAAACCTAAGGAAGACAAACTATACTAGAATTTGGAACTTACTTTACTCATAGCAATTTCAAGGAAAAGGAAAAGAAGCGACTGTACCTACCACCCCTGCCATGAGCTGATGGAAGAACCTCTGAGCATCTTGTTCAGGCATACCAATGTCTGGCTCTGGAAGAATTACCAAAATTATTTTGCTAAACTTTATCAGGCACTAACCACATAACTTCTTAATTCAAATTTAGACATTAAAGATTCTTTACCAATCTTACAGTAACAAAAGATTCAAGAACTCATTAACAAATAACATACCTAAAATGATTATAGAAAAATTACAAAAGAAAAAACTATCAGGGCCAGCCAAATAGCTCAGCAGATTAAAGCACCTGCAAGCAGGCAGGGGCCAGGGGTTTGATCCTTGGGTCTGACCTCCTCCACCCCCACCCCTGGCCCCTAGGGCGCACTGAGACAGCAACTGAGACTGAGACGGGGCATAATGGCACGCCTGTAATCTCAGCTCTTGGGAGGCGGTAAACAGGCAGATATACAGTCCTTAGTAGTGAGAGCCTGAACAGCCTGGAGATGCTTCCCTAAAATACAAAAAAAAGAAACAGAAAAAAAAAAAACTACCATCCAAATCCAAATGCAAGGTGTGCCTTGAATGCTCCTATTTTATCCTTACACTAACCCAGATTTCTATGGCGTCCTTCAAATTCTCCCTATTCCTTGTAAACACTACACTAGGATTTTTCTCAAACTTGAGATAAAACTGACACTGTGGAATCCTAGGGTTCAAGCCAATTTCACCAAACTTTGAACAGATTTAAATTTCATAAAAATCTCTTTAATTTCAAAGTCATGAATGCCTAAGAAGTTCCTTCGGGAAAGTTTTACCATCAAATGCCCTCTTGTTAGTTTTCTTTTATCTTTTATATTCTGATCTCACTCATCAACTCAACTTACTCTCGACATTCACACTGGCAATTCTAGCAGTCAGTTTCTAAGAAAATAGCTTTCCATAATAAAACTAGATCCACAGAATATATTTTATGTACTTCTCAGTATTCTGTGAAAACATCTGAGTCTGCATAGAGAACTTAAGTACCAAACTCTAATATATGCATACATAATATATATACACATATATCATAGACATACACATATAAATTGTAGGAAACAACTTTTCCACTTAAAGGGGAACTATAACAACATGCTATTATTTTGGATCTGAAAACACACACAATGATTCCATTTTAAAATATCTATAAGGAAAAAACTACATAGGCAAATACTACACTGGATTTATGACAAAGCTTCACCATAAAAGTAGTTTACCTTCTTTTTTTTTTTTTTTTTTTTGGCTTACCATTCTGAAAACTCTATAAAACAGCAACCCCAAACAAAATTCTTCAATAACTTAAAAAGTTTTCTTCTACTGACTTATACAGTTAACATAAATTGACTAAAAACAGATAATTTACTCCAATTTTACTGTCACATAAGCAGTTCTGAAAGGAAAATGGCCAAATAGCTACCGAAGGTTAAAAATACATATTTAGGAGCTTTGTTTTTCCAGAGTAAGTATCTTAAGTTGTTTCCATACCTATTCTATCAAAAAGCTCTCCCCCACTACAGTACTCCAAAAATAGATACTGGATATTGCCTTCTCTCCTGTGACCATAGAATCTTACTACATTCTCATGATTTAACATTTTATTGATGCAGATCTCTTTCTTAATGTTTTCTGGACAATCTACAGCACGCTTCATGTCAACAATCTTCACTGCAACTGCTTCTTCAGTTATTCTATTCACAGCAAGTTGAACTCTAAAACAAGAAAAAGAATTACCTCATTCTAAACATTTGAATTTTAGGGTTTTTTTTTTAAACTTCACAAGATTAAACACCAAGAATTACTTTACATTTACTGTTTTCTCCACCAAAGAGAAACCAAGTAAATGGTTTCTACCACGTTCTGAAGAGATATTTTTCAAAATGTGAAGTACTAAGGTTAATATGCCAAAAAATTCATGATGCTGCAGACACAAATCACTTTAATACGCGCTCGATAAAATACATTTGAGGGGGCCCGGCAGGATGGCTCAATGGCCTAAAGCACCTGCTTAGAAAAGCTTAGGCGGCTGCAGGGACTGTGGTTCGATCCCCAGCACCACATGCTGCGCCAGCCCTGCCCTCAGGGCAGGCTGAGCCGGCCATAAAAATAAACAAGCAAAAGTTCTGAAAGAAGAAAAATAAAATAAATTAAAAAAAAAAAAAAAACCCGAGATCAGTGTGTGATATTAGCTGATTTGGAAACAGCTAACTGGGCCAGAATCCATTTGGCGAATCGCTACACTTAAACCCCAAGACTATTTGGTTGTTGGAGGAAACAGTAACAGCTGGAGGGGTATGGGGCAGAGAAGGTGGGGAGAGGGAAACATAGTAACTTAGTCTGTTTCCAAACTCAAAGATCTGTTCTCTTAGGTACCAGTGTGTTAGCACAACTCCAAAACCCCGAATATGCTCTCAGACAGAACAGACCAGCATTCTCAACCTGTGGGTCGAGACCCCCACGGGGGTCGAACAACCAAAACACCGGGGTTGCCTAAAGCCATCGGAAAATGTTGTTTATTTGGAATTGTTGTTATATTTAAACCCATGCTATGCCATGGTGAAATGTTATTTATTGGAATTAGTAATGAATATTTATCAACATATAATTAGTTTTTGTGATTAATCACTGTTTAAATTATGTTTGATCTGTAGCAATGAGAATACATAATGCATATCAGGTATTTACATTCCGAATCATAACTGTAGCAAAATTACAGTTTTGAAGTAGCCACCAAAATTTTATTTTGGTTTGGGGTCACCACAACATGAGAAACTGTACTGTGGGGTCACGGCATTAGAAAGGTTGAGAACCACTGGAATAGACAGAAAACGGAGGCAGGAGCCAACTCACTCTCCATAGGCACCTTCTCCCAGGGTCTGCACCAAGTCCCAGTCTTCCACGAAGGGCACTGCCATGACTCCACCACGCCCTCGGCTGTGAAAGGCAGGAAGCACAGGGGAGGGGTGATGAGTGCGAGCTCCCCGACCACCCGCAAGCCCCGCGGCCTGCCTCTCGCCACGGTGACCTACAACCGCCCTTGATTCCCACCTCATCCACATTTATCAAGTTTTAAACCACAAGCCAGGACTCCACGTCTAGGGGTTTTGCCGTATAAACCCAGCATCACTCTTCCTCACACTGGAGGGCTGAGACTGCCCTCCTCAGCTCTCACGGAAAATTTAGGAAGTTTTGCAGGGCTGGGAGAAAGGCCAAGGAAGGAGGAGGGAGCCTCGGGGCTAACGGAGGAGGCAGGCACGAAGGTGCTCCCGCAGCCCCTCCTACCCCTCGCGGACCCAGCTCCCACCCCGACCGCACCCGTCCCAAAGGCCTGGGAGGGCGCGGGGCGGGGCCAAGCTGCCCTCCAGGCGGAAGGAGAGCTGGGCCCGCAGGCCAGCGTCCCAGTCCCGGAGGTGCCGGCCAGAACCGCGCCCATTACGATCGCGGGTCCACACCCCTCCACCCTCGGAGACCGCCCCTCCACTGGAGACTCCCCATCCCTCCGTCTCTCCCTGCTCCTCCACACTAATCTAGACCCCTAACTCCTGTTCCGCACTCCGTTCCCACCTAGACTGGGCGCTTCTCACCAGCGTGTCTTATGCCCGCCGCCACGAGAGTCGAAATGCAGCTATTTTCCCGCCAAAACTTGAGTCAGATGGTCGCAAACGCGCGCGCTCTTACCGTAAAGCAGAGCGGTGCGCGTGCCCGCGTCCAGCTGCTTTGAAATGTCGGCTCTGACCCTCCCTGGCGCTCCCGTGGTCTTGGCCTTCCTTCCCCAGCCCGGGCAGATCCCGGCTGAGGACATTTAAACACTGCCAGCTGCATCTGCGCGAATTGGCGCAGTGTAAAGTGGCATCGGGTGTGCGGCCGCCCGGTAACCCACGGACCGGGACCGCTGAGCTGCGCCGGCTGGACAGGTGGATCGAGCCCAGGCGGTGCCCCAGAGCTCTTGAAGACCCCGAGACTGGATGCCCAGTGTCCAGCACAGCAGGCCAGCTGTTGGGAGCTGATCTGTGAAGAATGAGGGATTTTGTGCAGGAACGAAAGAAAACGTGTCAAAAAGTGGTCGCAAATGGGGTGAGAGGTCAGGAAAAAGAAAGTCTGGGGGGTTGCTTTGGCAGTTTGAGGAAATGTCAGGGTCACTGACTTTGCCTTGTCAGTGAGGACTCCAAAGCTATCTGCCTAGCTTAGTACTGTCAGCTTCCTCACTTGTTGGCTTTTTCAGACAGGTTCTCCCTATGCAGTTCAGGCTGACCTTGAGCTCACTTTGTAGCCCTGGCTGGCCTCCAACTCTCAGCAATCTTCCTGCCTCAGCCTTGTAAGTGCTGAGATTACAGGCCTGCGCCAACATGCCTAGCCCTCATCCCTCATTATTTTCATTTTATGTATTTGGTACAGGGTCTCACCATAGCTCAGACTCGTAGTGATCTTCCTGTTTTCAGCCTCAGAGCTCTGGGATTACAGGCGTGCACCACCACACCCAGACTCTCAAGCCTCAGCAGGCGGGGATTGAACCCTAGTAACCCTAGTCCCCCTAGTCCCCACGCTTGCCAAAGCAGGCGCTTAGTTCGCTGAGCTATCTCACCAGCCCTCTGGGCCTCATTCTTAATGTGTATGAAATAACCAAGTAAATTTACAACACAAAATAAAAAGTGGAGTTCCCAAGAAAAGTAAATTCGGAACAAAGAAACTTAAGAACATAACTTTAGGTATTCCCTGAAAGTAAGTAAACTGAGAACGCAAGACACAGCAACATCAACATTGGATTCCCTTTCCTCAAAACTGAGCCACATACTATATTCAGCCTAACTAGGGATAACAGTCATTGGGCAAAATACATCTAAAATACAGACCCCCAAAAGCAGCACACATCTCCTTTAAAGCTGAGAAATGTTCTAACAAAACTCTGTATGTGAAGTCTTAAACCATGACATCTGTTGAGAACTCGTGGTATAAGAGCAAACCTTATAACATCTTAATCCCATTTCCTCTATGATTTCTGTAAGACTTGCACAGCTCCTAAATGGCTAGATGGAATCAATCTTTTCAGCTTGGAAACATAGCATACAGATTCACACACTGGCTAAAGAGAATGAACATATGAGAATGAATAGCTTCTTGTCCCTCTGAATCTTATGTAAAATAGTAAAATTTTCTTTAGCCTCTTAAGAGTATAAAATGTTTTGGAAAATAGAAAGCTTTAGAAGAAAGGTAACTTAAAAGATGAACCCCAAAGGTAGCAATGGGACCTAGTAAAATAAACCTTGATTTACTGCATAGAAATCTTTGGGCCAGCCAGACAGTTCAGCAGACTAAAGCACCTGCTTCAGCAGAGCGTAGCAGCCAGGGTTCAATCCTCAGCCTGCCAATGGCAGAGGCCACCCCCTACCCCCCCCACCCCCCCCCCCCCCGC
>PVJA010017528.1:0-41516 GCA_004027025.1 Myocastor coypus | reverse complement strand
AAAAAAAAAAAAAAAAAAAAAAAAAAAAAGAAAGAAAGAAAGAAAGAAAGAAAGAAAGAAAGAAAGAAAGAAAGAAATCATTATAAATAATGTGAGCTTCACATATATTTTAATAATTACTATAAACATATACAGCATATGAAAACATGAAATGATGAAGTGGTACATTTCCATGTTTCTTTGATCTGCTTACTTAACCAAAGAATAAATACCTTGAGTTTTAGTCAATACTTTAAAAGAAATTTCCTTACAAAAAGCTCGTGTGTCAAGTAACAGTTGTAATTAGGTGGTCACACCAAGTTATTATGGTAATGACATGTTAAAATAGGTGACAGTCCACAGTCTACTGCGTTTATTTTTTATTATTAATTTCAGGTGCTCCACAGTTTTCAACACGGAAGCCAAGAGGCAAACAAGTTTTTTAATGTTGAGGCATAAGCTATTTACCAGGTCCCAAGGAAAACTGGCATGTCAGTGATATGTCAGAGAACCACAATCATAATATCGCCTCACATGCAAACTGTCCTCTTTACTTCTAGAGCACTTTTCACTTACTTCAACTCGAGCAGTGACCAAAATGTTACCTAAAGGCATGCTCCAATTGTCTCCCAGGGCTAGTGTATCATATGCATTCTGAAAGCTGCAGTATTTGTGTGGAGGCTGGCACATGACGAGGGAGTTGTTGACTTGCCCGTTTGTATTTATGCAGCAGTCCTTACCCTTTCTGGTGTGTATTCATGCATATAATCTCATATCTCTATTGCAGCAGCTTTCTAAATTGCCATTTCCTGGGATATCTGAACTGCCCAAAGGATCTTTTCAGTCATTGTCAGGACCATTGTTTCTGATTGCTGGTCTTGTACTATAGACTTATCACTGATTAATATTGTCTCTGTGATCATTGCTTTCTGAATTTTCAAACTCTTATGGAACAGCATCTGTCTAAATTCTTTTTTTTTTTTTTTCTGAGACAAAATATGCAATACCCAAAGTCAAAAAAAGGAAAAGTTAGTTTCAGCTTACAGTCTGTAGAAGTTTCAGTTGCTAACAGACCAGTTACAAGGCTGAATGGCCTGATGGAGGAGCATCTGAGAGAAGAAATAGTCACTGGTGAGCAGGCAAAAGATAGCAAAACAGCCAACAGCAATGGTGTAAGACACTACCTTTAGTGCCTCAAGCCTACCTGCCTTTCAGGTAAGGTCACCCGCCGCAAGGGTGGGTCTTCCCACTCTATCTCAATCAGCAGATGCATCCTTGATCCCAGCTTCATATTCTTAATCACAACATGGCACACCCTTGATTCATTGGCCTCCCCAAACTCCTACCTTTCAGCGCATGAGGTTTTGGAGAGCCATCTAGACACAAGCCATAATAGCATTCCTTTAGGGTGGAGCAAAGGTAACCCATTTTCCATCTCATATTCCACTAATCTTCTATATTGACACTCAGTCCCCGACCTTCTCTTCTCATCATGTTAGCACTGGAATTGCTGAGAAGCAAAATGAAATCTATGGCAATTTATTGTGTTTATGAGAATCTGTGACATTGCTGAGCCAACTTGCCTTCTACCATTCTGTGTAAGATGTGAAAGGATGGGCGGAGAGACTAATTTAAAGCTGCTTTCTCTACTGTTGGTTACCCTAAATGGATAATCATTTATCAGTAAATTGCTTTTTGGAGCCAGGCAATTTCTGATCAACACATTCATTCTACTTCTCTCTTTGAATCCCCTCCCCTTCTCTTCTCCCTTTCTCTTATTCTTTTCTTTTCTCTTCCCTCCCTAGATTCCTCCTCAAAACTCTGACTCTCTGTTTCTGTCTCTCTGTCTCTCTGTCTCTGTCTCTGACTCTCTCTCTTCTGTGCTTGGTTCCCCCCCTCTTAATCACACACACACACACACACACACACACACACACAGACACACACACACACACACACACACACACACACACCCCAATACACATGACTTACAAGGTAACATTAGTCATGGCATCCACATATTAATAAAAAAGCCACTACTATCTTCTAAGTCAACCTCAAAATTGAATATAAACAGATTCAAGGTAGACTAGAGTAATAGTACCTCTTATAAGCAAGGAATGGATTCTAAGTAAAGGGAAATAAGATAGTTTCCATGAGATGTTGCCGCCTAAGGTATAGTACAAGTCAAGTTTGACTTACTTACAGAGAGTTCTGGGCAAGAAGAGATGGCGAAGACTCTCAGGGCTTTTATAAGTCAAAAATGAGATGCTAAGTTCTGAGTTTAGAGCATGAGGAGAACAAAAGAAAATGAAGATTTTCATGGAAAATATAGGATGATTTTAGTGAAATTATAACTTTGAGTTTTTATTTATAGATGACAGAAAGGCGTGTCACCTTCTAATTGTGATTCCTCATAATTTCAATTTGCAGTTATACAACTAGACTCTGTATTTTTTGATAGGCATAGCATTTCCAGGACCATCATGCTCTCTCTGTTGTCAAGAACCAACTACCGGGGCTGGGGAGATAGCTCCGAGGCACAAGTGCCTGCTGGGCAAGTGCAAGGTCGTGAGTTCGAACCCTGGTCCCACCAAAAAAAAAAAAAAAAAAAGAACCAACTACCATTAAACAGTTTACTGTCTCTCCTTCTTTCCACTCATATAGTATAGAAGATAATGAAACAGTCTTCCAAGCTCAATTTATTGGCTAAATTTTTTTGTGTAGCTTCAGAGGGAAGAAGTGTTGATTTGATTCAGTGGGATCAGGTACTTTGGGCTTCATGAACTGGATTGGAGCATTGGAAATCTGGCTGCAAAGACATTATAGATTCCTGATCTGAACAAGGAGGAAAAGGCTATTAGTAGCTCCCCTTTTATGGCTTTGACCATTTGAAATGGGTTTCATGTGGAATTCAGAGAATATCTATTAAATAGCTAGCTATCTAGCCCTGAGTTCATTCTTAAGGGGAAAATAAAAATAAGTTCAGTAAAGTATTTCTCATCTTGGTATCTTTGAACCACTGGATTTCATGTGATACTGGCTACAAAACCAGATATTTTGAGGAAAAGGTCTGTGTACAACTCCACCAAGATAGCTAGCCCTGAAGGGGTTTCTAAAAAGAATTGAGTGCTTAAAGCAACGCCCCCCCCAACTAACTAAGTATTACTTAGTTATATACTAAGTAATTACCACATTCACCTTTTGAGAACTTTTTCTTACCTTATAAAAACTTCAAAGAAAGCTGGGTGTGGTGGCGCACACCTGTAATCCTAGCACTTAGGAGGCTGAGGCAGGAGGATCGGTGCAAGTTCGAGACCAGCCTGGGCTACAAAAGTGAGTTCAAGGCCAGCCTGAACTACATGGCAAGACCCTGTCTCAAAAAAAAAAAAAAATAAATAAATAAAATAAAATAAAAAATAAAAACTTCAAAGAACAGAAATACATATACTCTATGAACTGGATGATCACAGATAACTACTAGGGATGGAAATGAAGTCCTAGTGAGAGATTACTGCGGAGGTCTTCTTTGGGGGAACAAAGGGAGCTTTGGTTCCTGTGCCCCATATAAGTGCATATGCCTCAAAGCAAGCCATAGTCACTCAATATGTTTAGTGTTAATTTTACATCTTCAACCATCTTCTGTTCTCCCACTGTGGGCATCTATGTTGAGTGTATTCTTTAACATTCTCCCTCAGGCCTGCCTATCCACTCTTTGTTTCCATCAATATCCTCTCTAATACCCACTGTCAGAGCCACTAAAAACTGCGAGGTTTGTTTCTTGACAAATGTCCCATTTTCACAGGCAGTTGAACTGAACTGCAGCTTGTGCTCCGTTCAAACATGTCAATAAACATTATTGCAAAGACGTAGAAGCAATAATGGGAATGTATAAAACTCACCTTTATTGCTTCTTGCCATGAATTTACACACCACTCTGAGCAGGTTTCACTCCCCTGAGAAGAAGCTGCAGGAAATCTCTTTCAGGATGTGCAGACCGAAGATTCTAATTCGGTTGCAGCCTTGCTGGAGTCTGGAAGAGAAAGGCAACACTGCCTACCAACATGAACTTTGGCGTACTCTTTCACATCATACTGGTCTTCTATAATTAATTCCAGTTGCCACAGGTAAGACCAGGTGGATAAGACAGGATCTCCCAGGTAGAACACCCAGGGTCACAAGACAGCAATATTCATAAGAATAATAGTCTGAAGCCTGGTGACTTGCAAAACTAAGGTTTTCACAGCTGTAAATCTGCTGCCCTGAAACTCACATGCACAGAACGTGCGGAAAACAAGCAGACTGCTCACAGATGTGGGAGAAATTTCATGCTTGCATATTTTACTTGAAAACTGAGTACAGAGGGCTGGCATGCTTTGTAGTGGTCAGGTCAGATGGAAGTAAAGTAGATAGTACAGAGCTATGTGATTCTTTGCAGATAGTATCAGGATGATGACTGCTGTGTCTCTGGGAGGATCCCTGAGGAGAAATGCCACGGATTAGTTTGTGTTGTGCTGAAATGTCCAGACGACATCTAAGCATTGTGATTCTATGGCATCAAGTTCTACAGATAAGAGATATACCCTGAGATCAGGCCAACCTGCACGTGTAAAGATCTAAATCTACAGGTGTCTAAGTTAACACACGGGCTGCCTACAACTCAGTGTTAGATACTTATTGCTAATCCTTCCTACAGGTGTGTGTGTGTGTGTGTGTTTATTCTACGGTAGCCTGTATTATAGAAATATCCTCTCATTGTAGGGACTTTGAGCTATTTGAAAGTGGGTGCCTACTCTAACACTGCCACCTCTTCATTCCTCCTAATAACACACAAAACATGGAAACATGGAATCATGCCAGTTTCACTTATAGATACTGACTGCCTCGTGGTTTCTGGAATTTTGTAGTGAAGACAAGTCAAGAAGTACATATGTTACATACTGTGGTTAAGCAGTTTATCTGAGGTGGAACACAATGCAGAACTTATAAAGAAAACCAAAAGAGAGCCATTATTAGAATATGCATTTTTTGATAAACTGACATTATTGTTCAAGTAAAAACAATCCAGAAAGCTGCATTAGGTGTCTTGATACCTTTGATTCCGTGTGTCATACTTCCCAAAGGTGTCTTAATATTCCTTCAATCAGCCAATATTTTGCAAGCCCCAATTTTGCACCACGCAGTATGTTATATTATTAGCTGATTTAGGAAATTAGTCAGAATGGGGAATACTATTTTCTCTTCCTTTACTCTAATTTGTTAATGAGTTTTTTTAATCACAGTGAACAAACATTCAGAAATAAGTGGCAGAATTCAATCACAAGCGTATTTTCAACCAAGTATCTTTTATTCTCTATTTAAAATAAGATTAAATACTAATCTGATTATTCTTAGTCTAATTTCTCATTGCTCTGACTGTATCCCAAGCAATATGAAAACTTTTCCCAAGTCCTAACAAGTTTGTCTACATCAAGCTCTGCAGACATGACAGGGACCAAAAGGAGTGGCGCTCTGCCGCCTGCTTTCCCTCCTGGACGATATTTTCTGCCCGCATTCACCGACTTGTTCTGGGGTCATTTGAAGCATAGAGAGAAGTGAGTGTGACCCATCTCTCTTCTATAGTAAGAAAGTTGCAAAATACAAGCTGGCACACAAAGTCCACAGATACATAAGAAAGACATCTTCAGGGGAGGACAAGCATTAACCTGAGAACGTACATCAGCACTAGGGTGGAGAGGCTTTGAGGCAGTGAGAAGCAGCCAGGGAAAACCATGAGTTTTAGAGATCAGGAAAATGATTTTCAGTAAAACCTGAGAGCATGAATAGGGAGTTAGGTGACTGAACAGCAAGCACTGGGCCTATCTTTCAATGGAAAATACCCAGAGAGGAGAGCAGCACACTGTAGAACAGGAACTGAATGAAAGTCACACATTCAGAGCAGTCATAGGCAGAGGCCAGATCTGTGGTGGAGGTGTGAAACACTTAACTCTGGGAAGGAGCCCAAATTGTGGATCTCCCAGTCAGTAAAACATGCTACAGAATCTAGGCTTAATAACTGAGGGAATTGAAATTATGACAGAGTTGCAGTCAGAAGACTATTTTGAAAACCAAATCTATGTACATAAGTGATTCATATACATAGACACCAACCCCCCAAACTGTAGACACATGAATAGTTCACCATAATAATAAATGTCAGGGAGCTAATGGCCACTGTTTTGAGTATCTCTTGTAATTATAGAGGCCAAAGGTAGCTTGTACTTATAAATGTTGCCACCTTTCATGGCATCCATATTCTAGACATTTTCTAGTTTGTTCAGAGAATGGCTATGCCAATGAACTAGTCAATACTTAGCTCCAATGCGCTACTCATATCAAAGAGTACAGCAATGGAGGACGCAAGGAAGAGAGAAAATATAAGAAAAGAGGAGTAAATGAAGGGAGAGAAAGAAGAGTAACAGAATAAGTTTCGTAGAATTATCAGAGGTAGATCCTCCAGTGCCTGAGAAGGGAACTTATTACGTCAGAAAAGTCCTTTCTTTATTTATCATAGATAACATTTATTCATAAAGAGTAGTTTCAGCTCAGCTGTGTACTGTTCTAAAGATAATCAGATTCTCATGATCAATTTTTACATTATCGTGAATTTCAAGGAAGAGATAACCCCTGTCCTGGTCTTAAAAGGGTAAATGGACTGTAATAGTCACAGATAATGGGAAACAATTTTACTTCTCCCAATGTTACTGTGTCCAGTTGTAGTTGTAGGCTTCCTGGTAGAAGTTGAAGTGGAGAATCTAAAAGCATTAAATCTTGTGCCTATGGTACAGCTGGCATTTTTTCTTATTCAATAAGTGGGTCAAATTGGAGCAACCACAACTTAGAGCTTTTTGTACTTATAGAGGTGATGCAAGTTCCGGGAAAGCACATTCTGGCTGCAGGAGATGAAGAGTGGCCCAGGCTCTCAGACAAAGTCAGTGAGAGCATGGACTGAATAGCAGGTAAAGGAACAGACATTAGGCAGGAGTGCAAAGGCAGCATATCAGAAGATGACTGACCAGGCAGGTA
This sequence comes from Myocastor coypus, assembly GCA_004027025.1. NCBI lineage: Eukaryota > Metazoa > Chordata > Mammalia > Rodentia > Myocastoridae > Myocastor > Myocastor coypus. The sequence goes on along the minus strand of PVJA010017528.1, from coordinate 34,472 downwards.
GCTCAGTGTGGGCAGTGAAATAAAGGAAGACAGTACACATTTAGGCCACCTGGTTGAGCTCAAGGCTTGGGTTCAGTTTGGGTGAAGAGACTCACAGCTCCTGATTGAGCAGAAGGAATGAATTCCCTGGAGCAAAGCAGACTGTTAGTCCAAGGTCATGTGGCGAGTGGCAGAGGTCGACTTGGAACCTAAATCTCTGCCTCTTCATTCAGGGCTCCCCAGGGCTTGCTTGGCCTCTTGGGCAGCAGGAGGCCTGTGACGTGCATCGGCTCTTGCTGTGGTAGCTTCGCCCTTCCCTCTCTGTGTGCTCCATGTCTGCTGCCGAGCTCCCTGCCTTCCACATTTGGCAGTGTCCATGCAGCTCTCACATGCAAGGGCCTCCTGGTTGGTGGGAAGCTGATATCTCCTCAGAGACCATTCTGCTTACTTGGCTCAGTCCAAGTCCCATCTCCTGGCTTCTGCCTACTGTTGTCCTGTCCTGCTCCGGCGCACTGTCCGTGCCAGTTGGTGGGCTTCCGCTGAGCACCTGCTGCAGATATTGCCCATCTCGTGTTCCTCTGGACGTACTCATGCTGCCTTTGTGTCTGCTCTGACTACTCCATTGACTGGTTTGCCACGCTGCCAGTGGGCTGGCCTGACCTGATTTAAATGTTTTCCACTGAGCCATCTCCTGCTCAGCTGACAGTCTGCTGCCTGTGCCAGTGGGCAGATCCTTCTGCAGGGGCTGCTGCCACCTTGGGCTCCATTTTCCACTTCCCTGGCTAGTTACATCCTAGTCAGCAACGCTTGCCCACAGCATTCAGAGTCGTGGCAGGCCCTCCCCACCTCTGCTCGGCTGACTGCTGCTCTGTCTCATGGCACCCGTATCTCTCCTGGATGGTGCAGTCTTCAAAGCACATGAGTTTTCATTTGACTGACACATGGCTGCTAAGAACACCTCACAGAATGTCATCAAGCTTTTCTTATGTAGGAGGCTAATTATTAAATACTGAGGCCAGCCAGATAGCTGAGCAGATTAAAGCACCTGCTTAGGTAAACCCAGAGGACAGGGTTAGATCCCCATGCCATGTAAGCCCCTCCCCTGGGGCACAGTGAAACAGCAACTGAGACTGGGCATGGTGGCTGGTGCCTGTAGGCCTAGCCCTTGGGAGACTGCAAACAGGAGGATCACTATGAGTCTGATCTACATAATGAGACCCTGTATTAAATACATAAAATAAAGAAAAAAAAAATAAAGAAAAAGATCAGACTTTTACCACTATTCAGATATTAACAGATAACAATCATCCCAAGAATGCTGTATTATTCATTTTCTTTGCAATCCCAAAAATCAGTCGATGTCTGTTGGGTTGCTGCTAACTGCAACATTCGGATATTTTCTTCATCACTTGTTACTTCATGACAGACTCCTGGAGACCCTTAGTCTTTTTCATTGAAGGGGAATCATAGCCTAAAATTGAGTCTATCTTTTTTACTTGAGACAAGGCAAGTCCATAATTATCCCAGATAAATTAATTTCCAATTTCTGATTATCTTAAGAAGTCCTGGGGAGATTGTTCTAGTCTTTAACAGCTTTATCAGCTCGCCAAAAACCAGATAGCAGGTTATGCTCACAAACCCTCAACATGCTTACAAAATGTGTTGCCTTTCATTCTGCTAACAGCTGATGGAAGGAATGCCGGGAGGGGCCTCTAAATGCCTTCATATGAATATGAAAGAACTGCTAAGTGCAGACCTCCTATTTCTTATTTTATCATGACCTTCATGGCTCGAATTCCTTTTCATTCCTTCTCTTTAAGAACTTGGTTGATCAATTCTCCAATTTGTATTTCAGAGTCTGGCTTTGTGTACACGTGAGGGAAAGCTCGAAGCAGGCTTGGAATATTGAGGGGGCAAATCAAAAAGTAAAACTGAACCAAGCAGCAAGAGTGCAGGAGCCATCTGCCATTCGCATAGCTGTGGCTGCTCCCTGGGATCACATCATGGTTGTGCTTAAACCCATCACAGATTCCTGAGGACATTTCTCTGTCATCCAAATCCTGCCCCCAACCAGGAAGCTGGGCAGCCTCCCGACCCACCACAAATCCAGCTTTTCCTCTCTTGCACTACCTTCCAGGCTTATATAAGGTCTGAACTAAAACTACAGCGAAGACTTAGGTTTTTTTTTTTTTGTTTGTTTGTTTGTTTTTTATCAGTTAGAATACAAGACACCTTGCCACTAGGCCAAGGCCACCTTAGAAGATTCTCCCAGGCTTTGAAAACCTGTTTGTCTTCATTCTGGCCACTTCCTGTTAGCAGCTCTGGAAGGCCGTCTTTTGTGTCTACAATTGTGCTGGAGTGCTTAGCTCTGTGACCCCAGCTGATTCAAAACTTTTGCCTCTCACTGTCCTTTTGATTTGGGGGAGAGCCAGAAGTCATTTTGCCACTGGAAGATTTGGCAAATAATGAAGTACACAAGGCCACAACATAACGTCTCTATGACCTTGCCTTTCCGTTTGGCCGCTCTCAGTATCAACATTGCCTACTGGGTATTTTTGATCACACTTCATAAAGATACTCATGAAAGTGAACTTCCAGACCTGGGTCAGAAAGTGGCCAGAGCAAGAAAGTGGATATCAAGGTATATCCAAAGTGCTGTTTTGAGAGGAATTGATGGCAGTTTGTCTCTTACTGGGAACATTTACTTTCAGTGTGACCACCCACTGAATGGTTTGATAGCACCTTGTACTTCCTGACTTTAGGTCCTGGAATATTCCCTGTCGTCGTCTGACCCAAGCGGTGCCTATGCTGCTGCCTCCACCTGGAACTCCCTTCTTTCTCCTTGGGCAGATTCTGTCTCATCTTTGAAGGTTTTTCCTGTGGTGTCTTCTCTCCTGTTCTCCCTCTATGCTCTCTACTCTGAACCCTTCTTCCTCAGGACTCTCCAGATTGCACCCTGAATATTTATCTGTTTGCTCACACCCCCCTCCACTCTACCCCCCCCATGCAAGCTTTGAATTCTATTAGCTCCTAATTCTTTATTACCAATCCCAGAATTTGTTCCACAGAAAGCATTTAGTAAATACTTAATGAGTCTTAAATAGAATAATGGTTCTGTTGGCTGTGAACAGAAGAGGCCCTGAGGGTTTCTGGCATTTCCTTGGGACCAGAACAGTGCGACTGGAAGAATCTGCTTTGAGAGTTGCTGCTTTCTCTCCCAGCCTTGCAGAAAAGTAGAGAATCTTGAAGCCAAAACAAAACTGCCAAAATCTGAAATCGCAGACATGTCACAGAGAGGATCATCACCTCGCCTGCTGAAGGCCATTGTTAATTTAGTGCTGGTTAAGCTGACATCTTGTCTGCAATTTGAGGAAAGTAAGACAAAAAGATGGGAAAAAGAATAAAGGAGAAGAGGAAAAGATCAAGGAAATAGGGTTGCTGCTCAGCCATCAGCCTTTCTTTCTCTGCCTTCACCTTTGCATGGGCTCTGTTATGGCTTGGGTCTAGTTGTCCCCCCAAAGCCTCATGCAGTCATGGGGCAGGGACTTCTAGAGTTTGAGACTTGACTCATGATCCACTGGGATTATGGGTGTGGCCTGAGATGGAAAGGCTGAGGCAGAGAGCCTGAATGTAACGTAAAGAGAGATAGAGACAGACTCTCTCTGTTACTCTCTGCTGCCCTGGTTGGTCAGTTGCCTCTGTCACCATTTTGTTGCATCCCTCTGCCACGAATTGCTACTCTGTGGAGCCAGCAGAGTATGCATAAAACCTCCAGGCAGTATGAGCTAAACAAACCTTTCCTTCCTGCGTTTTGGGTGTTGAGTGTTTGTCCCAGCAACGAGAGAAGAGTAACTAAGACAGGCTTATTCCTTCTGAAATCCTCGCATCAAATACTTTCTTACTGGAACTTCCCAGGCTTCCCCAGTAGGTCCCTTTCTTCCTGGCACCTGACGGTAGGGTTCTTTAAATTCCTGCTGTACATTTCCATCCTGAGAGTGTGGCATGCCAAAGGCCTGGTACTTTCTGATGTGCTGCGCATGCCACAGATCCAAAGCTAACCCCAGTTACTTCATGTATCCAGTAATATTAATTGAGTTCTTGTAATGTGGCATTTCTAGTTCTGTACAGTCAGTTCATAATGAGGAACAGGCTCACCTCTGTTAGTAGGGAGGCTAATGGTAGACAAACCTCAGGATAAATGCACAGCTATGAGTTAGCATAAATGCTAGTACAAGTGGGTGCACTAAGAGAGAGTGAGAGAGGAGCCCTATGTCAGTTTATGAAGTTGGTGGTGAGGAAGTTCAAAGCATGAATACAATTTGATAAGAATAGAGAGAGGAATAAGCACAGAGCCAGCAGGAGGAAAGCAGAGGTATGGATCATGTGACACTCGAAGAAATAACTGTCATAAAAAGGAGGCAAAACAGTCATCATCCTCTGTTTTACTTCTCAGCCCTTATCCACTACAATTCCCTTTTTAGTTGGCATTTGTCTACTTGGTCTTCAAAAGCAAATCACCAGGGCCAAAGAATGGCTCCTTCTTCTGGCGCTTGCCCGTTGTTATTGTCACCAGTCTAATCAAAACAGAGTTGCATCTTGCACTCTCACTCTATTTTTTTTTGGGGGGGGGGGTTGTAAAAGTTTTGAATTCATAATGAGAAAAAACACATATAAAAATACATATTCAGTATAAGCATAATTCCAACCACAAAATTCAGTGTCCACAAATAGATGATAACTAAATATGAAATGACATGAAACAGCATAACAAGTTATAATTGATGAGCATCTTGATAATAGTAAGCATTGATACAATACTTTTAACAGTCCTGGTACAGTTTTATTAGCTTTGTATTAACCCATTTGACTCTTCTGTCGGCATCCAGATATATTTATTGCTATGGAAACTGAGGCAATCTTATGGCATGGAGTAGAGTGAACAGCAAAAAAACTAGCTGCCAACAGTCAAGGGGAAGACACTATAACTCTTCATTCTGAAGAGACAGATGCTTGGCCCATGGCCATGCTGATGCTTAAATAACAGGCAAACTCCCTTTTTTCATCAGAGAAATATATTATTGAAAGTTAAAATTTGTTGAGGTTCAGAAAAATTATACAGATATACTCTGTTTTATGCATGTTTCTTACTCTATTTTTTAAAGGAAAGAATACAGGCCATTTACACTTAAAATAATTACCTTGAAAATATAATTATTCATTGCAGAAAATACAAATGAAAACATGAAAAATTACTTTTCTTACCACTGCCCGTTGCAAAAAAAAATCACTGTTAAATTGTTGCTCTTAATTAGTCCATTATACAAAGTGTGGTGATAATATATGGTAAATGATACATAGAAGTTTATTAGAGTAAGAGACAGGTTCCCATGCATGCCCCTCAAATTGCTCCCCTCACTTCGTGCACACTTATTGCATTGTTTATGTCATGATCTGAAGCAGCTCTGGAGATCTCTTTCTGGAATGTTCTTAGGGCATGTGAATAAAAAGCAAATAAATGCTGCTGCCATGTGATTAGTGGAAAACCAGGCTCATGAAAACCTCTTGGAGTGTCTTCATCCATCTTTTTCTCCAGCTCTTGTGTCAAGACATCTGTGTCTTCCCTAAAGCCAAAATGTCCATGAAAAGTAAATATTTAGGATGTCTAGGCAGTCACATCAGTACAAATGAAGACACTAAGAAAGATATCCAGGTCTTCTTCAGAAAGAGGTAAAAACAATGGAATTCTTTTTTTTCTTTAAACTTTATATATTTCTATTATGGCTGACTCAGTCTTCCCTGGGGCATGTAGTGCAGGGGATCCAAACACCGTCCCTGTGGTTGCCTAAGCTTGTGTAAGCAAGCCCTTTAGACTACTGAGCTATCTTGCTGACCCAGCAATGGGATACTTACTTGTGAAATAAGCAGGAGTATTTTGAAGAGGATTACAGTAATGTGTAATTTACTTTTATTGTAATTAAAAATTAAACCTGGGGCTGGGGAGATGGTTCAGTTCAATAAGCACTTCTCTGGCAAGCACAGAGTCCTGAGTTCAATCTCTAGTACCACACACACAAAAAAAATTAAACATTCATATTTTATGATCATACCTCATAATGTCTTTAACAGATGGATATTTTCACACATATATTTTTACATGTGTATAATCTCATTTTTAACATTTAACAATTTTATTAGATAGGTGAAGTAGAACTGTAGGACAACACTCCCAACTATAACATTTCCTTACCCTCAGGATTTTAATTTGACAATTTTCAGCATACTGAAATTTTGAAGAAAAAAAATACACAGTGAATACCACATCATTATTACCTAAATTTTATAGTAATATTTTACCAAAATATCTTTTTCACCTCTTTATCCATGTCCCTATAAATGAATCAATTTCTGGTGCATTTTCTGACATACCTTGGATTAAGTTTTGATGCTTTTATTAAATTACAGATAATTTTAATCCTTGTTTTCAACCCTCTGTAAGAGGACTTTGGCAATTCAATTTCTTCATAATGTCTTCATGGAAATAATTTATAATTCTGATTATGTCCGATTTCTTATTTCATTATGCTGTTGTTCCACCCTAGTTTCAAAAACTGTGTGCTGACTCCCAAATATAGGAATTGATATTTATTCCATTTACAGCTCATCTTGTTGCTTTGTGCCAGGGTTCCAACCTGTCAGAATTATTTTGAGTGTCTTGCCTGCCTTCTGTTACATTAGATATTGCCTTCAGCTCTATGTCACCTGAACACTTGACAAGCTATTGAATGGTGAATGGGAATGAATCTTTCTTCAAGTGTAATTAGAACCAAAGGTCACATCCCACCAGCTTATTTTTCAGGATATCATAGATGAGAAAGTCAAGTTGTCTGCCAAAATTGGTAGCACCGAAGACTCTGTGACAGAGGCCTGCTTTATTATAGAGAGCCCTCATTCTGAGATTGGATATTACTTTATTGGCTTGCCTGTTGACAACTACTGCTTACTGCCTTCTTTTCTAAATAGACTTTTATTTTTTGTTGAAATTCTCTAGCCTATTATTTTGTCTTGTATTTAAATGCCCCCCTGTCCATAACCTCATGTGGTTATAGCGGGCATTTTCAGAAATGGCTGTAGGTAGAGCTTGTGACACTAGAGTTGATACATGGTGCTGTGTGCTAGCTAAGCTCCAGGGGACTAAAGTGAAGGGTGTGCTGTTGCCCATTCTAAGTAGCCTGGATGAAATAAAATCAGTAGAAATACACAACTGAGGTTTCTTGTTGCTTTGTTATCTTATATCTACCTTTAACTCTTCCTCCCCCGGATAACTTTTCACTATTGACGTTGCCTTGGATCCAGCTGATTATGGACTGAAACCTCTGCAAATAGTGAACTAAATATAACTTTCTCCTTCACAGTTTGGGTGTTGAATATTTGTCTGCATAATGAGAGAAGTAACTAAGATACCTAAGATCATGTGAGCTCAATTAGGGTGGGCGTCTCTTTCCTTGTCACCAACATGTATCCAGTAACATAGAGATACATTAATTGATAGTGTTGGAAGAGATTTATAAGAAAACGTCTAAAAACCTTCTGTGTAATGCTATTTACTATAAAATTTCCAGAAATTACCTGTCTTAGTGACTCAAACTTTCAGAAACTTGCCACTTGCCCATCCTGACTCCTGAGACAGTTCCCTGGGCTACTACTGTTAAGCACTTTCCTCATTTTTCATAAGTTCCCCAACGACACTGATAAAGGATATTGGCTATAGAAACAAGTTGATTTAGAACCTGTTATATAGCTTACCTAGATAGGAAGGCTTGAATTAACTCAAAGGAGACAAATGCATTGAACGCATCCTGGATATATTCTTTGGTAGGCTCCAAGAATGTATTTCTTTCTGAAAAAGAGAAGCATTGGCTGGAAAGTTATAGGCACAACTCAGTGTAATGAAAGCTCACACCTAATGATTTGACATGATTTTCTTCTGACCCTCAATAATACTAACAGATAAAGCATGAACAATAAAGACTAAACAGACATACACCCATCTGATTGTTACTTATAACCTAGCTTTCCTTTCTGTCCTTCTCCCTTCTGTAGTCACACATTTAAGATCTGTTCAAACTCTAAGTTTTTGTAGAAAACATTTATGAATAGAATTATGTGAGTAAACTGAGGGATTTTGTTCTAGAAAACCAGCTCAATATCATTTGTCATAATAGATATTAAGTTATAAAAGATTATACTTCATTCTTGACAGAATTGCTATAAAAATAAACTCTCTAAAACCAGTAGCTAATATAAATACATATATTCTAACATAGTAACATGAAAATCCACTAGCATTCATAAAAAGAGAAAGCAGCATGAACTACCACGGAAATGGGTAGCAAAGCCATGACCAAGATTAGTTTTCTATAGAAAAAGGATTACATACAGACTGACTGGTTAGTGGGAAGAAAAAGCTGAGTAAAAGCTCCTTTCAGGGGCTGGCCAAATAGCTCAGCAGATTAAAGTGCCTGCAAGCAGGGGCCAGAGGTTCAATCCCTGGGCCTGCCATGCTGGCCCCATTCCACTGGGTGCACTGAGCCGGCAACTGAGACTGGGTATGGTGGCTCACACCTGTAATCCCAGCTCTTGAGTGGTGAGTAGGCAGATCACTAGAAGTCCAATCTAGTAGTAAGGCCCTGAACATCCTGCAGACCCTTCCCTAAAAAATACAGAAAAAATAGTAAACAAACAAACAAAGCTCCTCTCAGGAATGAGGATGGTAGATGAGCAGACCAAACTGAAAATAATGTCTTCTCTGGGAGTCTTTGGAAACACAACTTCAAGACCCTAGTGGAGAATTAATTTGCCTGAATGAGGATTTGAACTTAAATATGAACAACCAAAATGAAATGCTATAAATTCTTATTTAAGTGAGTGACTTAAAACAAAAATGTATCTCAGCACATAGATAGGTAACATGGACAAGATGAAGAGAAAAGCCATCTTACGGAGTAAATAGGAGAAAAATAAGGCTAATTATATTCCATCCACAACAGAAGGCATAGAATATTGAACAAAATATGGAGAAGGAAATGATGACTACTTTAGGTATTGGAGCAAGGAAACAAAGATTTCTTTAAATTTCAGTTTTACAAGGCTTGGAAAGTTTTCCCACTGGCCAGATGGAATGATGTTGAGAAATGAGTCAAAGTAGTAATAAATATAATGAAATTGTGGTGAGATTACATTGCCAAGGAGGGATGTCTATCGGGTTGGTGTTGGGGTCTCCATTAGAAGCCTATACTAGGCAGAAGAACTGGAGGCCATTTGCTTAAGGATGAGTATGAATAAAGAAAAGACTGAACCCTTTCAGAGAAATCAGTAAAGGGGTTCAGAGAAGCAGTGATCATGCCCTCAAGAGAGTTCAGTCAAGAAGAGCTAGAGTTACTAAGAGAAGTGAGGGATTCTTGAACTGAGAAACAAAGTTAGTACAGCAGTGCATGAATCCAGAGGAAGAAAATGGTTAAAAATGTCACTGAACTTTTGAGAAGATGAGCAAAAGCCACTGGGTATGGGAAACAGTTAAGATGTCCTTTTGATGGGGCCAATGAGATTGCTCAGCAGACTAAAATGTCTGCTTACGCAAGCTTAGGAAGGCACAGACATCTCAGTTCCATCCCTGGAACGCCATGCCTTGCCAGGCTCCCATCCCCTTCCTTAGGGAGGGCTGAGCTGGCCCACACCTGTATGCCTGTAACATCAGCACTGGGGAGGCTGAAAACAGGAGGATCACCATGTCTCTGAGATTCAAAGTGGGATCCTGTAACAATCAAATCAAATAAAAATAAATAAATAGGGCCGTCCAGATAGCTCAGCAGATTAAAACACCTGATTAGGTAGATGCAGAAACTGGGGTTTGATCCTCCCCATCCCCGTGCCCATGATGGCCTTGCCCCTGGAGCATGCTGAAATGGAGACTGAGACTGGATGTGGTAGTGTGGGCCTATCATCCCAGCGCTTGGGAGGCTGAAAACAAGAGGCTCGCTATGAGTCTGATCTGTGTAGTGAGACCTTATAGACCCTGCACTAAATACATTTTAAAAAAGAAAAATAAATGAACAAATAAATAAATAATGATGTCCTTTTGATAAAAAAGAAAATCAAAGCACCAAGACCTATACAAATCTAGTGGCATTCTTGAGATTAGATCAAAGAAGCATGTGCAGGGTTTATTCCCTAATATATTCAGGATAATATTTTAGGAAGACAATGACTAAAAAAAGAAATATAGGAGCAGTGCAACTATAGAAGGCAATGGTAAGACAAGTTCTCTTTGCTACGCCTCCCTCAGTAATTATATTTTCCTTATTACATGGAGACATAGATGATGAGTGGTATATAGTGGACTGGAAAAATAACTGATGGTCGCAACAGTATGTATTAACATGAGGCCTTCTGATGGTGATCTGATAAGGTACTTGCTTGCTTTGGGTTTGTTTTCTAGAAAATACACTGGGGTATTTCCATGGCAGTCTTCCTCCCAGCTCACAGGCCACTGACAGTCAGAGGACAGGATAAGCGAAAATGCATTCCACTTGAATTGCCAAAAAACACTCATATTAATACAAAGCATCATATCTTGACAGTCTTAAAGCCCAAGTGCAGGTTCAGAGTCCTGTCTGTCACTTATCTTAAGCTTCTAAGGAGAATAAAACCAAGTATCTCTGAAGCAGTGTTTAGTGTCATAGCTATTTCTGAAAGGTATTTTTTTTACCCACTAAATCCCTTGCACAGTATTATCATCTAAGTCTCTATCGTGTGATTTTCTCAAGGTTCTTGGCTGTTTAAGTACAGACAGATTGGCTATGGCTATGAACAACTTTGGAGGGTGGGGTGGGGACTCTAGAAGTGCTTCGAGTCGTGGATATTTTACTTCTTATGATGGCTGACACTTTATAAGTTATTTCATGTACCTCTGTAGTAAAAATGCTAGTATTAATGATACCAAAAATAATTCTCGTATTTTTATATTCCAGTTGATTCTATTTTAATGTTTTAATAGACTAAATACTTTTTCTCTTCCAATAACTTTATAAATTGGTTTCTGTGCTTATCTGCACTTTACCAAAGAGCATTTTGATCCCCAGAGATAGTAACTAGTTTTTCTCCCAGCTCCTGAATTCTTACAGAAGTGCTTCAACCAAGAGTCCAGCTCCAAACCTTTATAGTTCATTGCTTTGAGGGGAAAATGAATCTGTGAAAATACAAGCTTACTTTGGGAACCTATCCTGCTATCATGTTGAAAACATTTACAGAACATTCCGGTCAGACTGGCCTGCAAATGCAATTTTTAATTACAACCTTCTTATTTTTAGTAGCACATGCACTACATACTGATGGCGTGCCCATGCGCAGGTGGAAGCTAGATGCGACCTTCTACAGCTTTTTCTGTCTCCTTCCTCTCCACTCCCTTCCTATACCCTGTAACTCTCAGTCCCCTTCCCCTTTGAAAAGATCTATCTCCTACTTCCCCTGTTGTCTATATTTTATTTTGTTCTGCATTTATATTTTGGGCTGCTCTTCCTTTCCTTTCAGTTATAGCACAGCTTTGGGGAGATAAGTGAAAACAATTGAACACGATCCATCTCGAAGTCAAAAGCAGCGTACATTGACAAATGGGGCAGTTTTATCACAACGCCTCAAAAATGTGTTTGAAATAGTTGGACTAAAAGTATAGCTGCATACTCTAACCACCTTTGGAAACACACATTTGATATTTCTCCTGTGTGAGAAAACCAGTTACACCAGCTGGGGTCCTGGCTACTTAGTCTGTCCTGATTGAATGTTAGTGAGCACCCTTCTGCTCTCCTGGTGAAAGCCAATCGGTGAGACCCTTCCTACCTTGCAGAACTCCTGCGCAAACAAGATTCCAAACCCAGGCTGTGCATTCAGACTGACTCATAGAATTCGTAAGAAATATCAACGTGTACAAGAATAATTTTTAGCAGAAAGACTATCTGGTAGGCATGTTTTTCTCTAGTCTGTTAATGATAATAAACTTTGCTTGACAAGGTCAGGAACACTCATGAATGCAGTAAATAGGGGTCAGGCAACTATGTCATGTAACCTCTCAGTTCCTTTTCTTTCAAACAATGAATAAGGAACAAATTAAAATCTAAGTAGCATTTCAGAAGGCATCACAGTAGTGGGTGTGCTTCACTCCTTGTGTATGACAAAACAGCTAGCATGATCCCCGTGGGAACAAATGGCCACTTCCTCCCACATTGGCTGACGGGCTCAGAGAGGTGAACTGACACTTTTAAAGAAGCACAGTAAAATGAAGCATCAGAAAAGGATACCACTACTTAAGTTGCTGGTGAGGCAGTGCACTTAGCTGAGCATTTTTTCACATCAAAGAGTAGAATGCACACAGGGTCATTTCTTTCCTGACCTTTTCAGGAGGTACTGTTTGAATCACCACTTGCAAATACGGACCTATCCAAAAACTTACATCACCTATGCTTGGCAGCCGAAGATGAGAATCAACCATGTGTTCTCAGAAAAGACTTTTCTGGGAATGAAGTCCCAACCAGCTATTTTCAGGCTGATTCAAAATCACTGATGGGAAGTCAAGAGGACAGTTAAATTGTCAATTCACAGAACAGAACCACTTGTTTCTTCTTCCCAGTGAAGAACCAGTTTTCACCCTCCCCTGTGACACAAGCTTCTCATTTACCAGCGTTTGCTTTCCCCTCTCAGTATTCTGTCTGCATAGCAGCATCAGCTGACCTAGAGGAAAGAGAGGAGGAGAAAGAGAACCAGTTGGCAGGGAGTCAATACATTTCAGTGTTTTATCACTACGGAACTCTAGTAGCATTTAGTTGGTGAGGCTGAGCAGAAAATGAGTATTTCTAAAGTGACTCAGTTATCAGGAGAACTGATTAAAGACAAAACAAAAAATCTATGAATTAATTAGCAGGTCAATGGTGGCTGAGTAGCTATTACTAAATTACAACGCTTGCATGCAAGAAAAAGAATTACTCTCTGATGTTTTTCTAGCCTCTCAGACAAGTGCAGTTAAAAGTGGAGTGGGGTGAGATGAGATTCCTGTTGATTGCCTGATGTATGATAAGTTCAGAAAAGATACTGCCTAGGTTTCTTTCAATTCTACACTCTTAAGACTTAATCTTGTTTTCTGTCAGCAACACATCTTTCTTCCTATAGTTACTAATAGTGAAATTTGAAGACTTAATTAATAATAAATAAAACAGAGCTAACCACAATATCGGAAAAAAGAAAAATCAGGGTCAGCAAAAGAAGACAAATATATTTGTATTTGTATATGAATGCACTTAGAGCCAGCAGGAACAAACACATTCTAGGTGAGGAGAAGGGCAAGTCATAATTTATTCTTTGGAAAAGATACAAGTTTCCACTAAGAGAGAAATAACTGATCCAGCAGTGGCCCACTCTTTCTTTAATTTGTTTACCATGTTTAAGAAGAGCCATTATAGCAACAAATACACATACACACACACACACACACACACACACACACACACACATACACACACACACACACTCTCACAGAGTGTATTTAGATAAATACTTATAGATATAAGCATTTTACATGTAATTTTGTGGGTGTGTCTGTGTGTGTGTGCGTGTAAAAGACAAAATATTAACATACAGAAGTGTGTTAACAATGAGGTTAGTAACCAAAACATGCTAGGAATAACAGAAACGTAAGGAACTGGGAGTGGTGCCGCAAGCCCATAAGCCCTGCATCCAGGAGTCTGGCACCAGGTGATCACCAGATGAACCTAACCTGGTCAACTTAGTGACTTCACAAGATTCTGTCTTAAAAAACAAAAACAACAACAACAAAAAGAATAATTTATAATGTTATATAATATAATGTGTAATGTTTAATACATTTTGTATAGTTTTTTCTTTAAAGTTTTAAAGCACAGGGAGGCAGCTCTGTGCCCGGGTCCTAGGTTACACCCCTAGTAGTGCCAATACTAAAAATCCATTTAAGGGACCAGAGATCCCAAGGGATGGTGAGTCAGGTACGTGTGCAGGAGTGGCTACGGTAAGCTTCTTTGAGAAGCTGACATTTCAGCTGCAAACTGAAAGAGGTCAGATTTGAGTTGTGCAAACATCAGAGGAAGACTGGCCCATTAGAGGTGAGAGCCAGTAGGCAAGTCTGCAGTGGCACACAGCGGGACAAGCAGCCATCGCAGAGGAAGGCTTGTGGAGCTGGAACAGGTGCACAAAGGCAGTGTGGTAGTAGCAAATTCAGCCAGAGAAGTCAGGGTTCATCTCTGTTATCTTTGGATTCAGAAAACATAAGCTACAGTCATGGATGCTAAGCTGAGAGCAAAAGAAGTCATAAGGAAGGGCATTTATGATAGTTGCAGGAATATAATATGTAGGCTGATGAGAAAGAAAGATACATCCTTGGGGCTGGCTTTGTTGCTAAACACAGTGAAAAGCAAGCAGCCAGGAGAAATATGGTACACAATGGAAAATTCTGTTCTAGGAGCTGGGAGTCAAGGACATGCTACTAATGTTCATAATAATCAAATTAGAGTGCTTACACTGTAGGTCTGCGTCTGAATGGTTTCTGTGTACAACATTTTATCTAAATTCTAAGTGACTTCTATGCCCATTACAATGTTGTTTTCATTTCAGTTAATAATTCGGCCAATAATACAATTGAAATGAAACCTGCAGATAACTCTTCCCAGAGGCAGTTTGAAACAACCTAGGAAGTGCAATAAAAAATTCGGAGTAGCTTTCCTGGCTAGTGGAACTCTGTATGGTATAAAGGTATATTTTATGTTACCAGAAGTGACATTGTCACACCCTCTACTCTTCTGCTCTGATTGAAAGGACATAAAATAAATGGAAGGAGGTTCCTTACTGGAGAAGGCCTTGGGGACCTTCTGCATGGTCTAAAGCTCAGCATATGGGTGAAGACGGCCATGTGGAGACACGCTGGCTCCAGCGCACACCCTTCAGAAAGCCTCAGTAGGAGCATGTGGGACAGCAGAAGCCATTTCGCACTGTGATGACTCCGTGTCGTGTGTAGGGGCTGGTAGTTATCTTTCATTCCTGCAAAATGTTCTTCCTAGCGAGTATGTCAGGGTGATATATTTCTATTTAAGATAAATATGTGCTACCTGGTTCACCTCAGTTTTGGCAAACATTATTTCCCATCATAAATATGTATAGTTCACCAAATAACTTCAAACTTCTACCATAGCGATGGTTTTAAATGAGAGTTCCAAGGTTCACCTAACTGTGGACAATGTTGATTTCTTTGATTCAATCATTTCAGATTATCAGCTAGCTATTACTCTTTGAATCCAGGATGAATCTATAATGTATTTTACGTAAAGTGCAATTCTAAATAAGAATAATATTTCATATTTAGTATCTTCAAGCAACTGATCAGCAGGAGATAATTAGTCCCATCATACCAGAGTCTTCTATTTATCTATCTATTTATTTATTTATTTAGTATAGATGATCAAACTCAGGATCTACTGCTTGCCATACCTCACGCTGCACCACTGAGCTACATCTCCCGTCCCAGAATCTTATTGGAATCAGCTTGGTACTTCTTGCTGCAACCTATAAATATCCTTTCAACCATGCCAGTTATACTACTGCATGATAGGAAGGAGTTAAAGCTGCATGAGTACATTTCCCATTTTCTCTCCTTCCCTGGTATAGCAGGATTCTCCCTGGAGGGCATGGAGGCACTTAATAAAGGCTTCAGAGTAAATTTGGGGAAGATTCATTTTCTTTGTACCAGAGAACTTTGCCTAATAACATAGAGATTGTAATACTACAACTGTTTTTTAGCCACCCCACAAGGTTGGAGACTAGCTTTAGCCTTCTGCCTTGAAATCATACTTTTTCTTATGGTTGACCCACATGAGAAATATTAGAAGGTATCAAGTAAAATGAGTAGGACAAAAGCAAATTCTTTTATTTGGCTGAGTCCTGGAAGTTGCTCTGTAGAGACTTTTTGAATAATGTAGGCCTTGCTTGCTTTTAGAATTAGAATAATCCCCCCACACATAATAGGAATACCCTCTTAAAGAATGAAGTAGATTAAATGAGGCAAGTGTCTCACACAATTGCAAAACTTGCTTGTAAAGTTGAGGTGCACATCTTTGTCCTATAATACCTGCCAGCACTATCAAAACTGGCATGAGGGTAAATACCTCAGCCAAGTGGAATTATTAGAAGAGATTCTACAAGCTTGAATGTTATGGAGAAGCCCATGTCTTGGCTTCCTCTCATAGTTCTTCCCCTCTTATCATCATAAATAATTTACATTAATCAGGGGAATACAAAAGAGTTTCATCTTCAGCAAGTTTTTCCCAGTCCCCCAGATCCCCAATAAACTTACATTTGATCTCCATTATCAGGGCTTCTATGTTCTAATCTCTTACCGTTTGTGTTTGCAACACATGGTAAGTGCACAGATCCTGGGGCACTGGTTTGTATTCATATCATATTTTAGCTATTTTTACTTTTCCTTCCCCTTCCCACTCTCTTTTCTTCTCCCTTTCCAAGAACCCCTTCCTATCTACCCAAGCCTTTCTGCCTTTTCTTACTATATCTCTTTAATTTGATCTTTATGCTATGCTTTATAGTTTAGATTTCTCATAGAGGAGAAATTATGTGATAATGAAGCATCCATATGTGATTTATTTCAGTTTGCATTATGGGCTCAAAATGGATCATTCTTCTTATAAATGACTAAAATTCATCATTTTTAAGTGGCCAAGTAGTACTCTGTTGTGCCTATATAGTACATTTTTTTTGTCTATTAAGCTAGTGATGGACATTTAGGCTGCTTTCAAAATTAGCTATTATTAATTTTGCTGCTATGAACATGGGTATACACATAGCACTATAGAATTATGGTTTTTAATTATTCCAAGAAGATAACCAGAAGTGTGATAACTGGGCCAAATAAAAATTTTAATCTTAATTTTTAAAGCAATTTCCATATAGATTTCCATGATAGTTTTCCTCATTCCCACCATTTTGGAAGAGTTCCTTTCTCCCCACAGTCTCATTAGAATTGATTGTTTTGAGTTCTTGACGATAACCATTCTTTCTAGAATGAAATAGGATTTCATGTTGCATTGATTTGCCTTTCTATAGTGACCAAAGATGCTGAACATTTTTTAATGTTTTTAATTCTTCCTCTTAATAAGCTCAGCTAAAATGAGATCCTAATCCATAGATGAATTTTTTTTTTTCTGGGTCAGGGCTTCCTGACTTCCTGGTGTGAAGAAAATTGTTGAATACCTGACTTGTTATTTCCTAAGACAAAAAGATAGGGAATTTTGGTGCTGAGTATCTAACTATGCTCCTTTAATAAGAAAATGGATTGAAATGATTCAAAGGTCACAGGAATCATAGGATATCACCAGAATATAAACACATTTTGCAAACAGAGTGAGATGCTGGCCAAGACAGCACCCATGTCTGTGCCATGCTGCTGCTGCTGTCTCTAGAAACTTCTGCAGCCCTGACTGGCCACATGTGCAGTCTATTTGGTTGATGGGTGGTTCAGGGCCTTGCTTTTCCAGCTCACATTCTGACACTGCCTGATCCAAAATTGTTGAGATATGTGATGCTAGGACAAGACTAGGAGCAAATCAGTTCCTCAATTCCCATCACTACAAGATTGCAAGTCTTTCATCTTCTGATCCTTCAGATAGAAGCAGCAAAAGCATTATTTAACACATAAAAGAAGGAATAGAATTGTTCTGCTAAAATAATAATTAATTATAATTAATAACAATATACTGTGGATCCATCACTAGCTCTCAGTGTTTCATGTCTTCCTAGTCACTGACTGTGAGTTAAAAGAGAAGACTGGCAATAGACACTTAAAACAAACTTTGAAAACTAACATAAGTGTGTGGCTGTCATCAAGATTTTACATTATGCATGAAAGTGTTCTATGAATTGGTAACATTCATATCTTTGGAAGTTCCCAGAAATGCATGTTTTGAAATTTATTCCAAGCAAATAATTTTCCTTCTCACTTTTCTCTGTTACATTAACTTTTGTCAGCTGAAAGGAAATGGCATTTTCCTGAAAAGCTGACAAAGTGCATTACCAACACTAGTACTTTTTAAAACATAATCAACACGAGACAAGGAAAATGTCATAGGATTGACCTGATACAGTTTTATATACGCTTAGATTTCTAAATTTCTGTGTAAAAACGTATAACAGTTTTTTAAATCACAGACCTATAGGGATTTATTACAATATCAATGATTGATGGAAAATACCTGTTCCATGTTAAAACTAAGGCATTAAATATTCAGAAAGACAGTGATGTTAAGCTCAAGAACCTGTGTTATGAAGTAATTGTATTACTATCCTTCGCTTCTGGAGGGTTAAAAACTTAAGTTTACAGACCAAAATATTACAGAAAAAGAAGGGCTACAAGGATAGCCAATATTTTGGTCTGAGCCCTTCAAGGTCAATGAGGACTCTGGACATAAGAGAACCTATACTGTAACATCCTATAACTCAGTAGTATCCCAAATTTCCTGTTCAAGGAGATTATGGGGTCACAGAGGAAAGGGATGGGCGATGTATAGTATGCCTAAGGAGAGTCACCTAGTGAGAAAACACTCTCAGGTTTTCACAGAGTGCAAACTGGTCAAACAATGGCCATGACTCATCCCAATGGCTGACACTGACAAAAGTTCTACAAAATACTGTACATGGTTTCAAGGTAAATCCTGAGGGAATTTCACTGACCTTGTGAGATAAAAAAGTTACATGTTTTGTTATATAGCTCTTATTTTAACTTGGACTTAACTACCCAGCAGAAAAATTTAACTATAAGGCATAAAAAGTAAAGCCAGCTTTATGCTGAGCGGCAAAAGGGTCAAGTCAACAGTTTCCAACATTGCCAGTTCTGCCAATAACCCACTACTATTATGGAATATTGGACTATATACATAATTACTTTCCATTAGTTCAACAAGAAGCAATATTGGTAGCCATAGTGCATAGAAAAGTTGTCATATCTGCATCTTATACTTGGAATAACTGCTATGAAGACAACAATGTGCACTGTATTAATTATTGTGGCAGTCCTACTGATGTATTGTGAATCTGTCTCTTTGTTACTTCTTACTAAAAGCAATAAAAATGAAAAACTAAAAACATTTTAAATTTGCAGAAAAGAAAAAAAAACTATCAACAATACCATTAGTTTGAAAATAAATCACTTTACATAAATCATTAAATTTCACTTCTAATATAGTTTCTAAAATTCAGCAGTATTATTGACTGCCTCTTCTTGATGAAGTCTAATGCTAGAACCTATAGAAAACTCAAAGTTAAGCAGTGCAAGTCCCTGAGAGTCATGTAACACGTAGCTAAGTGATACACAAATAAATCACCTTAATGAAAACAGCCGTCTAATTGATCTCTGACTCCTCAAGGCTGAGGCTGGTGACATCATCTACTCCATTTAAGTTGCCAAACAATGATAGAGCCTCTTAATTGAGGTTAGTTAAATGATACTCTGTGAAGTAATAAGCACAGTGGTCTATTTAATTACCAATATCTTCAGCAATTTTTCTTTTTCATCTTGGATTATTTTTCATTCTTGAATTAAAATTGCTTTCTAATACAACTTTCTTCAGTGGATTCTTTGGGTGCTTCACAAATTCAATTCCTTCTTGAGTTAGCTGTTGTGTGTGTCCATGTATGTGAGTGTGTTTATTAGAGCAAGAACTAATGGAAACACCTGCTTCATCTTGATTCTGTTAATGAATTGTCTGGCATTACTAAATGGCACCACAAACCAATTATGATACGCTGTGTGGAGGCTGTGCGCTGACATTGGTTTCTGAAAGTAGGCCACTTCTTTCTCTAATCCTTTTGAGAACTGTGCATGCAGACATTACAGTATTCCACTGATAGAAAATACTACACCCTGAATTTTTTTTTTCTGTAGCAATTCATACTTTGCAAAGTTTATTTTTCCCTAAAACTTTTCCTCCACTGTAACTTCTATTTTATGAGTTTTAATACCAAGGCTCTGTGCACACAGGTATATAGGTATCTCAAGCCAGAAGCATGGGTGTCATTTTATCCTCACCTTATCTATACACTGCATAGAGCCTGTCTTCCAGTTAATTCACTGGTAACATTAAAATTTTTCCTCACATCTCTCTCAACGTTTTTTACACTGTCTTGAATAAACTTGTCATACTAGCTTGTCTAGTTTAATGCTTTAGGCTCAAACTGGTCTCTCTGTACCATCACCAACCCTGCACATTTTCCCCATCATAGGCATTTCTGTACAGGTGTTCAGAAAAACCTTCCTAAAATATCAATTTGACTATGAGACTCCTCTGTATAAAACATGGATTTGATTCCTCTGTTGTTGCTGATGCTGTCACTGTTGCTGTTGCTGATGCTATTATTGTTGTTGTTAGTTATTGTTATTGTTGTTCTTCTCCTCCCCCTCCTTCTTTTTTCTTTTTGAGACAGTTTTACTATGAAGGTCAGACTAGCCTTGAACTCACAGTGATCCTTCATTTTTTTTTTTTTTTTTTTTTTTTGTGAAACCAGGGTTTGAACTCACGACCTTATACTTGCCACGCAGGCACTTGTGCCAAAGAGTTATCTCCCCAGCCCCTCCCCAGTTTTTCTTACCACAAATTTGTAATGCCTTTCCCTGGTGTGTGAGCCATATATTACTTAGACCTTTCTTCTGTCCATGTTTATATTTTCCCAAAAGCGTTCAGGCAGCCATGTGCAGGGATTATGTTAAATCATGCAAAATCACTACTAGCCAACTGTTTTTCAACAAGATAGTAAACGTAATTTTTAAACTAAAATAAGTAGCCGGGCGTGGTGGCTCACGCCTGTAATCTTAGCACTCGGGAGGCTGAGGCAGGAGGTCTGGTATGAGTTTGAGACCAGCCTGAGCTACAAAAGTGAGCTCAAGGCCAGCCTGAACTGTATAGTGAGACCCTGTCTCAAAAAGACAAATAAATAAATAAATAAATAAATAAATAAATAAATAAATAAATAAAATAAAATAAAATAAAATAAGTTCGTTTTCCTTTTTTTTCCCTTCTCATTGCCTTCTTGTATTCTTTCTTTTCCTTAGATATACTTTCTCTAATTCTACGCATGGGCAATTTCAAGTTAGATTTGAGACTAGACTTAAAATTTCACTTTAGACTACTTCTTATGTGTGAGGTCTAATGCTAGAACTTATAGAGAGCCTGAAGTTAAACATTGCCTGTCTATGAGACTCAAGTAGCACATAACTAGCTAAGTGCATTCAAGCAACACACAAATAAACCACCTTAATAAAAAGAGCAACCTAATTGATCTCCAAATCCTCTAGGCTGAGGCTGAGGAAACCCTACTTGGGTACATATTCCTCACTTATGGACTCAGATATTTTTATGCATGCTTTTTAAACTACTTACACAAATGAACTAACTGTGCAACTTTATAATGATCTGATTGTTCCATAGTTTGTGACTTACCAATTCAACAAAATATGGAAGACCCTTACTTTGGATGTAAGAATGTCCCAAAGATCTAAAGCACTTAGCATATCATGGACCTTTAGCAAATAACTATTGAATAAATAAAGGTGGGTTAGTTCAGGTAAAATAAATAAGAAATTTATTTTTATCAGGTCACTTAATTCTTAATAAACAGTTATGCATTCCTGACTTTGGTGTGCATTATGATTATATATAATGTCACCATTGGAGGAAGTTGGGAGAAGGATTCATAGGAGTTCATGTACTAGTTTTGTAAGTTCCCATGTGTCTGTTATTATTTTAAGACAGAAGTTTAAGATGATGATCTAGACAGGCCAAATATGGTATTTTCACTTACATATGATAAAGAACAGTCTTAAGGAGATAATTCATGTAACTTCACAAAAGTCATATTGAACAGACAGAAGATCTGGGCACCTTTGTGTAGGGTCACCTAGCTCTTGTTCTTTCTACGAATCTTCAGCTGAATACACTAGTTACGTTTTGACCCTACCCACAACACCATATCTTGTCCCCAAAACTCAATGTACTAACCTAGACCTTGTACATTTCTTTGTCATTTTTTTCCTAGCCTGAAAAGCTAAACAAGAAGGAGATAGGGCAATGCCTTAAAATTTCTCTTTTTTATCATTTTTTTTAACTTCATGCTCATTACTTCCTTTTCCACAAATAAACTTTATCATGAATGTTTAAGGTTTATATTAAGATCTAATTAGAGGGATTGGCCATATAGTTCAGTGGATTAAAGCACCCTCAAGCAGGCTAAGGGGCCAGGGTTTCAATCCTCAGGCCTGACATGTCAGCCCCACCCCCAGGTCACGCTGAGATGGCAATTGAGACTGGGCATGGTGTTGCGCGCCTGTAATCCCAGCTCTTGGGAGGATGTAAGCAGGTGGTTCACTATGAGTCCAATATAGCAGTGAGACACTGTACAACCTATAGACCTTTCCCTAAAAATAAAAAAAAAAAAGATTTAATCAGTACAGATATAGAAAAACTTGTTACTAGTGAAGAACAAATTAACCCATTTTCTCGCATAGCAACAGCAGTTCTACGCTGGGCGTGGTGGCACAGGCTTATAATCCCATCACTCAGGAGGCTGAGACAGGAGGATTGGTGAAGTTCCAGACCAGTCTAGGCTGCAAAAATGAGCTCAAGGCCAGCCTGAACTGCATAGTGAGACCCTGTCCCAAAAAGACAAAAAAAAACAGTCCTAATCTAATTTACTAGTTTTTGCATATGATTAGAGTGTCACCTATAATCCTCATGTTGTGCATATGTCTTAGTTACTTTCCTCTCATTGCTGGGACAAATACACGACACCCAAAATGAAGGAAGGAAATGTTTATTTAGCTCACAGTTACTGGAGGTTTCAGTCCATATTTGGCCAGCTCCAAGGCTGAGTACCACATGACAGAGGGCAGCAGTTCATGGCAGCAGAACAGCAACAATGGTGACAGAGACAACTGACCCACCAGGGTAGCAGACAGCAACAACATGAGTCTTTCTCTGTCTGTCTTTATATTACATCACGCTCTCTGCCTTAGCCTATCCGCCTCAGGCCACACCTATAATTCCCAGCAGTACCCAGACCCATAATCTCATCAGTATTAAAACACATAATTCCAGTGACTCATGAGTCAAGTCACAAACTCTAGAAGACCCTACCCCATGATTACATGAAGCTTTGGGGGGACAATTAGACATAAACCATAACATTCTGCCCCTGGACCCCCAAAGTCTCATACATGTGCAAAAGAAATTTTAGTCCATCTGGAAGAGTTGCCAAAATCCCAACAGTTTCAGCATTGTTGAAAAGTCCCAATCCCAAGTCTCCTCCAAGAGGCAAAGCAAAGACTCAACTGTGAGCTCTTGTACAAAAGAATAGTTAAACACATCCAACATTCAAAGGTACACGATAAACATTAGCATTCCAAAAGTTGCAAACAACAGGGTAATACAAAACACTGGAACCAACACATGTCCAAAATCCATCAGGGTAAGTTTTAAATCCCATAGTTCCAACTGGAACATCTGAAACAGTCTGCAGTGAGTTGTGAGCTCCATGCAGCCATGTCCCTAAGGCACTCTTAGTGGTAGTTTCCAAGGCTTCTCTCTTAGGCAGGCTTTGCTCCATCTTTGCACAATCCACGTCCCTGGCTTTTCCAAACTTCTGGGGTTTCCACTGAATATGTTCCTCACATGCAGCTTTACACACTGCCCTCTCAGGGGCACACTGCCTAGCCTCCCAGACTTTCTAAAATCCAGGTGGAAGCCTTCTTAACCTCAGAACTCCTTCATTCTCAATGAGCCTAAAAAAACTGCCATGTAGATGATGTCAAGGTCTGCTGCCAGCTAGAGCAGTAGTCATGTTCCCTTCTCTTTTAGTTGTAGGCATGGAGTGCCTGGATTGATGAACACTCTGACCTTGATTCCAAAAAACAACTTCTCCATGCCAGTGCCATTTTGGAACCTGGTTTGGCCACTGCCGCCATTCTGGTACTTGAGTCTCTGTGGTTTTTTTCTTAAGGCAAAGCCTATCTCCTTTGCAATTCTGGGGCTGCAAATGGTGGAGAGCTGCCATCTCTTGTAATGCTGTCAGGCCATGCTTTTGATTCTATGGTTCCTTCCCAGCAGTGGAGATCCTTTCAGCTCCAACTTTGCAGTCCAGAGCTTTCCTGGTGTTTCCTTTCTGGACAAACTCACATTTTAAATCATCCTTCTTGGCTCTTTTCTCTTGATTTTCAACATAAATCTGGCTAAAAGCCACCAATAACAATTATACCACTGCCCCAATAGTTCACTGCTTTGAAATATCTCATGAAAGATTAATCAGTCCACCATGATTAATCTCAGTCTCAGGACATGAGCAAAATTCCAACAGACTTTCAGCCATTCCATAGCACAAATCATCTGGAGTCCAAAGACCAATACTCTCCTTTTTCCCAGCAGAAGCCTCCTCAACCTGCTCTTTACAGGCAGGTTTTCTGTCAGTCTTTTGGTCTGAGTTCTGACCAGTACCTCCTTTACAGAACAGCCGAAATTTATCCAGCTCTTTGCAAGTAGACGACCTCTCCGAATATTTGCTATCTCTGCTCATAAGCCATTCCTTATATCCAGGCTTCAAACTAGTCTTATGGTTTGAGTCCTGACCAGAATCTCCCAATCAGAACAGCCAAAGCTGTTCCAGTGCTTTGCTTGTAGCCGACATCGCTGAACCTTCCTATCTGTTCCCATAAGCCATTCCCTAGAGCTTTTAATCCACATTGTCTGCAAAGCCATAGGAACAACCCCATTTCTCTTTTACCGAGTTCTATCTTAGTTACTTTTCTCTCCTTGCTAGGACAAATACTGGACACCCAAAATGAAGGAAGGAAAGGTTTATTTAGCTCACAGTTGCTGGAAGTTTCAGTCCATATTTGGCCAGCTCCAAGGCTAAGTGGCACATGGCAGAGAGCAGCAGTTCATGTTGGTGGAACAGCAACATTGGTGACAGAAGCAATGAGTGACCAGGGGAGCAAAGACCCACAGCGTCAATCTGTCTCTGTCTCTGTTTAAATTACATCAGGCTCTTTGCCTTAACCTATCTGCCTCAGGCCACACCTATAATTCCTAGCAGTACTTAGACCCATAATCTCATCAGTACTGAAACACATAATCCCCATGGATCATAGTCAAGTCTCAAACTCTAGAAGTCCCTACCCCATGATTACATGAGGCTTTGGGGGACAACTACACATAAACCATAGCAACATAGATTTTTCAGGGGCATGTTGATTCTATATATTCATTATTGTACACCCCTGTACTCATATTTTCCCATTTCTTTGTCTCTACTCCAACATGGTAACCCCTCTTTTATTATTTAATATTTTAAATAAATCATTTATTTTTTATTTATGTGTCTAGTCTATTTCGTATAGCATAATGTCTTGCAAGTCTTTTTGCTAAGACAAAAAGATTTCTTCCTTTTTTAAGGCTAAATAATGTCCCACTCTAGATGTAGATAAATATTAGATAGACATAGATGTAGTCATAAAAATCAATCACTCACGCATATTTTAGTCACTTACTGATAAGTACCTGTGTTTTTTTCCATAAACAGGCTGCTATGAATTCAGCTTCAGGTCCATACCCAGGAGAGAGATTGCTAGGTAACATAATAGTTCTAATTTTAATTAGTTTATAAACTTCTGTAATGCTTTCCATAATGGTCACAATAATCTACATTCTCATGAATGATGTTCATGGATTAACTTTTCCACATCCTTGCTATTGGTTGCTATTTCTCCATTCTTTGCTAATAGCTATTCTGACAGGTTTGAGATGACACAGTAATTTTTATTTGCATTTTCCTGATTGCAAGTGATATTAAGCATCATTTCAGATACCTTAGATGCCATTTCTTTCTTTCTTTTTTTTGTACCAGGGACTGAACTCAGGTCCTTTTGCTTGCCAGGCAAGCACTTATTTTACTGAGCTATCACTTCAACCCCAATTTTTCTCATTTCTGAAGAGATATCTATTCAGATTTTTGCATCCTTTTAAAAATATTATTATACCTTTTCTTGTTATTAAATTATATGAATTCTTAATAAATCCTGTATATTAAGTCCTTAACTGATGTGTGGTTTATATTTTTTTCACACGCTGAAAATTTGTGAAAACTAGTTTTTCACTTTAGTTTGATGTAGTACCAATTTTATTGACTTTCACCTCTGTTGCCTGAGGTTTTGGTGTGATATCTGAGAAGTTATTGCCATGTTTGTGCCAGGTCAAGACATCACAAGAAATTAGAGCCTCTAAAATGCATTGCTGCAAAAATCTTTACTTAATGATTGATTAGCAAATAATATGTAATAATGTACCAAAAGAATATATTCCCTGCCCATGTGAGAGTTAATCCTGGTGTACAAAGTTGGGTTCACATATGTTAGCCAATGTAAGATAAATAACATTAACAGTTAAAAAAGAATAAATCACTTGGTAAGAAGCTTGATAGAAACTCTTGATAGATCCATAAGATTCTCAGAAAGAACTCTAGGTTTCTTCCACTAAAGCCTAGGTTGCATACGTTTATCCTAGGCAGTCAGCTTTCCCTTTTCTTTGACCTGCCCCTCTTTGCTTACTAACAATTTTACTTACCAATTAACCAATATTTTACAATTCTGGAGGTCATGCACAGGAAATGACAAAAATGTCAAGGAATCAATATAGACTGAATTTTCAGAGTGCTCATCTTCTAGAAGAGGTGGAAGACAAACAGTTCAGTAGGGTACAATGCCATAACTCCTGCTTTATCAGCATATATGTGGGACTATGAAAAGAAAATATTTCACTTTGCATTCAAATATGTGTACATTCTTCTCAAACATTTCTAAACAGAGCACTGAAGCTTGGAAAGCAATAGAGAGGCACGACTCTAGGATGCACAAGTGGGAGAGTAGGTTGGGTTGAAGGACTTGAAAGACAGAGGATCTTGTGGGAATATTCTAAGGCAAGGAAGAGTGAAGCAGGAAAGACTTTCACAAAGTAGGCATGTCTAACCTGAGGAGCACTGGCCTCTGACTTGCCATTCTGAATAGAAATCTTTAAGATAGCCTCTCACTGTTCCTAAGAGAAAGCACCTACAGACCGATTATGACCAGGAGCAGGCCCTGTTATTCTACACTGTTGAGGAGAGAGTGTCCTTCTCCACACCATTCATGTGACCTCCCATATCCTTCCTGAGATAGTGGTAAAGATCTGTCTGGAAAGGGAAGAGGATATGAAAACAAGTGCAAGGGAAGCAAAGAGAAAGCTCAAATTTTAGAATACTAATAATCTCATTAAATGTTTTCTTGTTTTTCTTTCTTCTAGGTAAGTGACCAGATTTTAGAGAATAACAATGATTTCTGGGCTACTTCATCACATAATGGCTTTCTTCACTGAATAAAGCACATGGTGATTCCAGTACTTTCCACCATCTCTGCTTGACTTGTGAGTCTTTACCAAAAAGTATTAAATAACCAAAAGTTAATCTGGGTTTAAGAAATACTGCATGGTTATGTTTCTAAATAACGTTTAATTGTCCTTTTTTAAAGGTAAGTGAACCTCTTTAACCTTTGATTTTTATAGAAAGAAGTATTCAAATGAATGCAGATTCTTTAAAGCAATATCAGTAGTGAATTTTCATTAAAACCAAATCTTCTATAATGTGTTTTTCCTTGTCTGAGTTACAGGCAATGCATGGGGCCATGCAAGTGCGCATCGCCTTTACCATTTAAAGTTCACTGCTCATTGAGCACAGGCTGGTCCTTCTTTCCTCTTTTGCTCACTTTACCCCTAACTGATGGACTCAAAAGTGTAGATTGATGCTGATATTTTGTATGTGCCCTGGAGTCTAGGTGATGAAAATATATACTACCTTTCCTTTTTCATTAAATCTATACAGAAACTGGCATTTTAAACTTAAAGGAAATGAGTTCTTGGTGGTGCAGTGGAGTAGGATCTTGTTCCTAAGATGGGCGACAAACGAGGAAAGAGGCAAGAGGATGCATGGGAGACATTAAATATTTGAATGCAGAATGCTCTTAGAAAATTGCTCCCTCACCTGTACTTAGCCACTGTGTTTGTATCTCACCCTTAGCTGTGCTTCAGTTCCTCAGCTGCCTTTCTGAGTCTTTTCTTGTTTTCCACAAAGTCCACACCAGCCACTTTGCATTAGACTATTTGTGTTTTCTGTGGGCATCTCAGGTGTTCCAACAAACTGACTCCCACACTGCCTGAGTGTAATTGGTGCAGGCCCACTCGCCCTGGGCAGAGGGGCGGCACACCTCCTTATTCAGAATCATTATCCTAGCTGATGGAGCTTGCCAGGCCAGCCCCTCTGCTCACCTGAGGGCACAGGTTTTGTGGAGGTGCTGCTGACTCCCTGCTTGAGTCCTGTCATCAATATCCTCGTGTGAAATTCTTAATTACAAGGCAAAATGAAACAGTCTTATTGCGAAAGACTGAGCAGTTTTACTTGAAGGTCACTGCTGGAATTGGCCCTGTGTGTTACATTATTATAAACTAGGTGTTTCATTGTTAATTGAGTACCTCATTCAGTGATTAACTATTTTGTATAAAAATGGGTTTTGATACTTATGGGAATTGTAGAATGGAACATATTGGTGTGTACGGTATAACTTTTAATTTTAAAATGATAATGGGCCAAGAAAAGAGAGAAAATATTAACACAGATATACTTGGAAAAAAGTGGCCATAAAATTTCGAATTTGTATCGACTTTACTATACTTCCATCTGTTTTGGTGTAAGCAATAATTGCGTAAAACCACGGGAAAGCCACTCACTCTAGAGTCATAAATTCAACATGCAAGTCTAGTTTCTGCCTTTTATCAGGTTGTAACATTCAACCTGGCAGTCATGCTTTCTGATCTCAGTTTTTAAATATAGAAAATGGATACAAAGTTAGTCCCTGTCCATCATTCTGATGAGTATGCCGTCTACAACAAAATTTTATGTGGTACTCTGTGTAAAATTTTTAATATAGTGATAGTAAATGATATCTGATATAAAAAATGAGAGAATGGAAGAAGAGAGAGAAACATTTTGGTCATAGTGGCAGTGGTAGTGATGGCTGCTGATGTTCTGAGCTAGAAATGTCAATGACCTGAATTCTTTTGCACATGTTTCTTTACCATTTGCAAGCAAGTTTGGATATTCAACTAACAGAGTGTTTTCGTTATCCTACTCTTGATATAGTTAGCAAGTACCTTGTTAAAAGATTGGCTAATTATAATATTATTCATAGATTCTTAGAGGAAAATTTACAATCATGACGCAAAGAGGCCATGTCCTCATAACATTTAGGAGGTCAACTGCAACCCTGCTGTCACTATCAGACCACATGTGGCAGTGAGCAAAGGATAGATACAAAACTGATGGAGTTATTTTACTTTATCATTGAAAGTTGTGGCTTTCTTACTAATTTTCAGGTATACTCTTATCTCCAAAGTTGGAAAGGATGATGATGATGATGATGATGATGATGATGATGATGATGATGATGATGATGGTGATGATGGTGATCATGATGATGAAGCTGCTGATGATGATAGTGATGATGGTGATGTTGATGATGATGCTGATGATGGTGATGATGGTGATGATGGTGATGATGATGATGATAAATAGCAGTTAACATGTATCTACTGTCTCCTGTGTGTCATGTATTCATTATCTTTTACCTACCTTAACCCATTTATTTTGCACAACAAATGTTGAAGATAGGTACTATTAGTAACTTGTTTTTTCTTGGATAGAAAGCTTAATAGTAAAGATGTGTCTAATTTGGTCAAAATATGGCCTTTCTGAGTTGGTGTTCTGAACCATTAGGAATGTTGGCCTTCAACTGAGAAATTCGAAGTTTCTTTACCTTTGAGTTGCTTATTTTGCTGGAATTCTGTCATCAAGAACACTGGTTTTATCACCATCATTTTTGGACTCTTTCTACAGTCTGTGATGCAGGGAAAGTGCTTGCATTATCGCACTTAACTCCCATGGTAGTCACTCAAAAGACTATCCTTTTATTCTTTTTGTATTCTTCAACAAGTAACATTCAGAGGAGTCACTGTCAATCTTTATGATAGAGTTAGAAAGTAGCCTAGCCTGATAGAAAGCCAGATCATGTGACCACAAATACACAGCCTATAATCTTTGCTATGCTAGTTACTACACAACATTGCAAAGAATACCCTTGCTTTATATTGTGATTACTGTGATGCTATGTGTGGTATAGGCATTCATTATATATAAAGGACAAATTATTCATAAAATCTCCCAGCTTAATATGCTGTCATTTACAGAATAGCTCTCTGGAACTGCTCAGCTTCATGGATGTGGGGCACTATTGGTCACAGGAACTAGATTTCTCATGGTTTCTAGCCACTAAATTATGCTAAGCAATCTTCCATAGGGCAGCTGCCTAGAACTATTCATTTCATTCTACCAAAAGTGTCATGCAGGTCTTTGCTGAAAAGATGTGCTTGTAATGTGGGTACAAATCTTACTACTCCTGATTTTACTTCAAATTGTCTTTCACAGCAGTCCAGAATGGCTGAGTAGTAGGCACTGCTTCAAAAGTACTCTATTCAGCATCACCGAAGAGAATGTCTAAAACCTCACCATCTCCTTTCTTTTGATTATATTTTCAAATAGACTGAATCTGAATTTAGATGTGCTTCCCTAAAATGTTATTCTTTTGTTAATGTCTGCACGTATGTGAACTGTAGCTTTTTAATATAAAACTTTGTAATTCTTACAAACTATATTAGTCCTTGACATAATTTATGAAGTGAATCTAACATTTATCAAGATAGATTTTGGTCAAATCATGGGGAGTGAGATATGAAGATCATGAGTGTGCCGTGAAGGTTAGGAGATAGAGGTTGCTCCACTGGGAGAGAGCAGAGCAAAGCTGCCTAATGAGGTACTGGCATTTTTGCCTACTAGACAATTTCCCCTGGGGCCAGGCATGTAGATGGCTTCCATTATACCTCCTCTCTTTTGGAGTAAGGAGAAAGTGTCTGATAATAATGATCTTCTTTCAGAAATCACATGTATGATGAAATTGTCTGCCTCAGGCTATCAGTATTGATTGTTTTCAAGAAAATGTGCGATGAGCTAGAAATACTTCTTGCTGCTCATGGCACTCTCTTTTCCAAACTGGATTTATTTTTCCCAATTCTATTGGCTTTTTTAGGTCAAGGTGACAAGGGGGTTGAAGCAGAGCAGATAGTAAGATAGACTGGGATGTGCATGCTAATAGTTTTCAGAATGGACAGCAAAAATGGCCAACCAATAATCTAGTGGTAAAATGTATTTAAAACTGGGAGCTGGGGAGATAGCTCCGAGGCACAAGTGCCTGCTGGGCAAGTGCAAGGTCGTGAGTTTGAACCCTGGTCCCACAAAAAAAAAAAAAAAAAAAAAAAAAAAAGTATTTAAAACTGCATGATAGTATATACTTATTTTTATTGAACTATTTTATCATTACCCCTCATGCTTGAAAGTGAACAGTAGTCTGTGAATACCACATTCATCATCATGTAAGGAATACTTCAAAATTGGGGAAATGTGATGTATCATACTTTTAAAAGACTATAAGAAAAAATTCCAATAATTATGCATTCATATAAAGTGTAATAATGATAAAATTATCACCCATGGCAATGTCATCTATAAAGCTAATACACTGAACAAATATGATCAGTTAATTTTTGGCATATGTATGAAAACTCACTTCTGCCTAAGAGTTTTTTTTCTGATTAGTACGTTAAACCTTTTCTGCTGATTGCACGTTTTATCTTTACTGGAAATTTTGTAGGACATACTCTAATGAGTCAGTGCCCTTCAAGTTGAGATCCAGAAATGAATCTAACTTCTCCTACACTGTCTAGTCAGATAACTCAAATTTACATAGTAAATAAGCTTTTGGGGAATAGGAAGTAGAGACCATGGATGCTTTGCACGTGGAGACACTCTTTTGACCTTAAGATATGTGACTTAGTAAGTTGCGCTAATACACACATATATTTAAAGAATTTTCCTCCATGGCACATTTGTCAACTGGGAGATTTCAGGTGATTGACTTTTCTACAGCATTGTGGGGTTAAGAAATTAATACATGGAAATCACTCAGAATATACTCTGGACAATAATAAGTGCCCAGGACATATCAGTTCTTGTAATTAGGCCCCAAGCAGGATTCTAAAGGAAATTCACCCACACTTTTAACAGTCTTTCTTATCATCACACTGAGCACTGACACTGTCATCATTCTATAAGAAAAGTATCTCCCCTGGGGCCTTGTTGCTTCTGATAGAGGAGATGGCTCCACAGATTAATTATGGATCTTCGCATCTGCGAGGAGCCACATTTGTAACATTCATATTTCTTCCTGAAGGAAAAGAAATATTTTTGACTTGAGTTTTTAAACTATAATATTTAACTGCTCGTTTGTGTAATTAATCAAGTGTTTTCATAATCTGGTTACTCTCTTGGACTTGTAGAATTTCAAATTAGGAAGGCTAAAATTGCAAATTACTCTTGCATATCCAAGATGAGCCATATGTGTAAGGGGAAGTAGAAAAACAATGGAATGTCTTCAACTGCCGAAGGGGGAAAAGCATCCATAATTCAAAGCTGCTTCAATTATTGGCTATTTTGAATTTAGGATTCACTCAGAATGATTTATTTTAAAAGTTATATTAAAAGGCATCCTGGCCTCGTGGAGACCTCAGGTCACTTGAAGCTAAACATCCACGTCTAGTGGCCACCTGTGGCTTCTTCAGGTAATGATGTTCTACTCTGTTCTCGAGTCCCTTCCTCACACCCTAACTGTTCTATGCTTTTTCTCTGGATAGGTCCAAAACAAATTATTTCTGGGGGCTTGGGAGATAGCTCCATGGCACAAGTGCCTGCCTGGCAAGTTCAAAGTCATGATTTTGAACCCCAGTACCTCAAAAAAAAAAATTTCTTTCTTAGGTTTGTATTCTGTATTCTGGTATTCTTCATCCTTAGAGTTCTCCTTAGTAAGGCTGTTCGTTTTAGCCTTAGAAATCCCTTCCTAAGACATTAAATATTTCTTCGTGGCTTTCGTATTAGGAAGAGCCTCACAGTCACCACATGAGCTAATTTCATTCAGCCTCAACATATTATCTGACAAAATAGGAGGTGTTTTAGCAAAGTAACTGAAAGTCGGATAAGCCAATCCGTCTACACCTGAGAAAAGACACAGAGCTAGCATGCATGGGGCCAGCAGGCTCCCAGGCTCTTCCCCCATGTACTGACGGCATCCTTATTCACTTTCAACAGTGCAGGGACATCCACAGATCAATAGGTGCCCCAGCCTTCCCGAGTGGTCGGATGGTGGTGGACCGTACTTGGCATCTCTCTTTAAATCCACTTTCCATTAGTTAGCGCCACCATAAGATTCCGTGTCTTTTTGACGGTAGATATCACATAGAATAAAAATTTTGTCTGCCCTGTGAATTACTTATTTGTTAGTTTTCTCAATAATTTCAAAAAGCCATTCCATTTACTATATTTATTTTATTTTTAAAAAGTCCCTTCCATTCTTCAATATAGGCACAATATAATTTTAATGCAGTGGGTTAAGGGCTTAATATTGGACAGTATTGCTTTTGGAACATATTCCACAGGCTTATTTTTTTTTTTTTTTTTCGTCTTCATAGGCTGCTGGCACGTGGGAAATGCTGAGCTAATTCAGCTACGAATATGCTGCAATATGCATAAGCTTCTCTGACCAATTATAAAATAACTCTTAGCAAAAGCCGTTTCTTAGGCCTCGTGGTTGTGTATGATTTAGTTATATCATTGCTGCTACCGCACAAAGTAATGAAGTCATGGTTTCATAAATTATCCGTCTTTGTGGGCTGTCGGTCTCACTGAGACCTGTCGCCTGCTTCTCTGACCTCAGGGCTGGGCAGTGTCTTCTCCTGGTCACTTCCAGCTCATTGTCACATTTCTTTTTTTTTTTTCTGTTCATTTTTTTATTGTTTAAATTTAACACAGGTTATATTACATATTTTCATCATCAGATCAGTTTAGATTAATACATATAGGTATATAAGATTGGTCAAACAATTAAACATTAACCCTTCTAAATCAACATTATTATTTTTTTCCCCTTTCTTTTCTTTGAAAGTTGACATATTGCATATTGTCCTCACAATCGTTCTACAGAGTACAGTGTGTGGGCATGACCCACCTCCCTATTGATGTTGCTTAGAAAAAAAAAAAAAAAGGAAAAGAATATACTTCTCTTTGGACTAAGAAGAAGCAGATACATACACAGTCAAATGTTCTGCAATTGCAGTGGTCCACCAGTGAAGCTT
>PVJA010017527.1:0-41516 GCA_004027025.1 Myocastor coypus | reverse complement strand
AGTCGATAATCTCAGACTCCTTGATGGGTAAGGAAAAAAGATAAATTTCCTCCAGGGACTTGATCTTCATGTCTTTGACCAGCCGGCCCAGTTTGGTGACAGGAATCCACTCTTTGTCTTCGGCCTTACCGCCGCGAGCCCCGCGGCCTCGGCCCCGGCCCCGGCCTCTGCCGCGCCCGCGACCTCGAAGGCCACTGCCAAAGCCTCCGAGGAAGCCGCCGCGGCCTCCCAGGCCTGGGCCTCCGGGGCCTCCGGCCCCTCCCGCTGCACCGGCGTCATCCGCCATTTGGTGTTTTCCAGAAAGAGCTAGAATTTTTCATTATTTCAAGCTGTACCCTTTAAATAATAGCCTCCATCCAGTTTTTCTTCCTCTGTTAAACTCCTGAGAGCTTCTATTTTGTCTCTATGAATTTATCTTATTTTAATTATTTCATAGGAGTGTAATTATATGATTTTTGTCCTTCTAGGTTTGGTCTATTTCACACCATAGTGTGTTGAAGGTTCTTCAATGCTGTAGTATTTATCAAAACCTATTCCAGAAGATAGCCCAGTACAATAAGTGCTTGCTTGGCTAGCACAAGGGCCTGAGTTCAGTCCCCGATTGAAAAGAACCTATTCCTTTGCTGAATGTGGCAATGCCTGCCTGTACAACCTTTTTTTTTTTTTTTTTTTTTTTTTGTCTTTTTGAGACAGGGTCTCGTTATGCAGTTGGCGCTGGCCTTGAGCTCACTTTTGTAGCCCAGGCTGGTCTCAAACTCACACCAATCCTCCTGCCTCAGCCTCCCGAGTGCTGGGATTACAGGCGTGCGCCACCACGCCCAGTGCCAAATCCTCCTTTTGAATAAGGCTAAGTAATACTGTTATAGGTATATGCCACCACATATTGTGGTCATTTGACTTCTTTCTATCTCTTGCCTGTCATGAATAACAGTACTAGGGATAAGGTTGTACAAGAGTTTGTTAGAGTGCCTGCTTTTTCATAATCTCTACAAGAAACTTATAAAACATTATCCTCATTTTTATAGAAGAGTAAACTGAGGCTGAGAAAGATTAACCTGCCCTAATTCTAAGAGAGACAACATATAAAGTGAATGTATATTGTGGTTGTAACATTCATGATGAAATTATCATCAAAAATAGTCAAGAATCAAAGAGGTGATAGTGATTTAAGGAGGTGAAATTATGAATATTTACTTTTAAATATATTTCAACTTTGTTTTTATAAAATTTATGAAACATGAACCTGCAGATTAAAATATTTATTAATCACAACAACCCATTTGAAATATATTAACCTGAAATATAATTAGAAATTATCACAGGTCACTATTTGTGTCTACATAATGCACATATATCTTAAATCTAGGAAACTAGGCTATGGATTGTTCAAAATGAGAGTGACAAGTTTCTTAATTCGATGTGGTAATACCAATGTGGATGTCAAATATGGTAGATAGGACAATTTTGTGGGTATAGGAGACTTTTCATAGTTAATTATAATAAGCATCAGTGAAAGATTTTGGCAGTGATGCTCTTAAGAGCAGTAGAAGGCTTAAAATGTGTGTGTGTGTGTGTGTGTGTGTGTGTGTGATTTGGGATGAGAAGAAAGATAAGCAGGAGCATAATTGACCAGAATTAATGTAATGGTCATTTTAACACTATTTTGCTTTCTTAGTTTATAATCATTATTTTTAGCAAGTAATTCTTTTTTCTTTTAAAATTTTAGGAGAAAAAAAATGAAATCTTATTTGTTAATATAGAATGTGAATATATAGAAGAATCACTAGAGATGTAAGCCTTCTCAGCAATTTAATTCCAGAAGTTCTGTTGTATTTTTTAATTAGGTCCTTTGTGATAACGGCCAGGGATTCATTTAAAGCTGGTGAAGTGACTATGGTTGGATAGGCTATACACCCTCAGCAAAAGCTGTTGACCAAGTCACATTCCTTTGGGAAAGTCCTTTGGGAAAGGACAGGAAGCCAAGTACTATGTTGGGCAGTATGTTTAACATACTATGTAAAATGTTATCACACTTGGTCATTTTAAGTCCTCAGTGTTTGCTGTTAATTAAATTATTTGGTACATTTTTAGATGTACATAGTGATCACATTCATCATAGGAAATTTGTACTTGTATATGGTATATCTTATACCCCTTTTCCCCCTCCTTATTTACCAAAGCTTTATTTCTATTTTGTCTTTTCTAATTTTCCTCCCCCACTTTCCATTTGAACATTTTCTTCCCATTTCACAGTACCTGTGATACATTTTGGTCCTTATGTACACATCTAGTTTCTCATACCATGGAAGCAATGTGATATTTATACATATGTCTGATTGCGTGAGAAATATTATAGTAAATCAGTAATTGAGATCTCATCTTATGAAAAAGCTTTTGCCTGCTGGTCCTCAGGCAAAGGACTAGTATCTAGAATACATAAAATCATACCTTTATCCATTCTGGGACTCTTTCCAAGATTTACCTTTTACAAACTGTCACCATAAAGATGAATGTGCATATATTGCTGTGGTATATGGTTTTAATTATTTCAGGAAAATATCAAGAAAGCGAATAGCTGGGTTGAATGGAACTTTTAATTTTAGTTTTTTGAGGAAATCTGCATGCACAGTTGTTGCACCAGTCTGCATTCCCCGCAGTTGTGAAGAAGGATTCCTTTTCCCCACAGCTATGTCAGCATTATTTATTGCTTGACTTTTTTGAGACAGTATTTGTAAGTGAAATAAATCAGAAAAGTTCACCCTTTTAAACTGTGCAACTAATAAGCAAGGCAGAGACACTCGTGGTAAGCTCAGCACTCAGGAGCCCAAGGCAGGAGAATTGCCATGAGCTTAAGGCCTGCTGGGCTACATAATGAGTTCAAGGTCAGCCTAGAGTACCTAGTAAGACCTTGGCTCAAAAAAAATTTTTTTAAGTGAATGCCTTTTTATTATATTCACATATTTTATTATATTCATTTCATGTACAGGTTGAATATTCCTTATGTGAAATACTTAGGACCAGAAGTATTTCTGATTTGGGATTTTTCCTGATTTTTGAATATCATGATACAAACATAATAATGAGATCTTAGAGGAGATCCAAGCCTAAATATAAAGTTCATTTATATTACTTTTACAATGCAGCCTGAAAATGATTTATACAGTATTTTTAGTGCAACTACATTTTGACTGTTAGGTCAGGCATGAAATTTTATGTTTGACGAATCATAGTAACACAAAGAAAATTTCACATTTTGTAGGCATTTAGATTTTCAAGTTAGAAATGAATTTTCTCTCTAAGTAAATTATTTTTAACAGTTTCATGATAGCTTTTTTATTTTCAAGAAACAAGAAACTTAATATCTCACTCTTCCTCCTTCACCTATCACATTTTTTCTAACGTCCTTCACAGAAACCCATTGAGTTATTTATACTTACCGTGCCTTTTTTCCTCTCCTAATAAGTTAGTCTACTTTAATCTGATTTTTTTGCCCTACAAACCCAGTTTCCCAAATATCTGTGATACTTACTTACTTACTTACTTACTTACTTATTTACTTACTTACTTATTTGGTTTTTTTAGGGAAGGGTCTACAGGCTGTTCAGGGTTTTACTACTAGATTGGACTCAGTGATCTGCCTGTTCACAGCCTCCCAAGAGCTGGGATTCCAGGCATGTGCCACCACACCCAGTATCAATTGCCATCTCAGCAACCCCAGGGGCAGGGCTGGCACTACAGGATTTGTATTTAGATTATTAAATCCAGTGGGCATTTTTAGTCATCATAATTTGTTATTTTTGAAATATTCTTTCCTTGAGTTCCATGACCACAGTTGATTTGTTTCCTACTTCTCTAAGCAACTCTTAGGTTGCTTCTTTATTTTTTTTATTTTGCTTTTGTTTTTACAAGCTCATTTATATCTTTGCTATTAAATATTTACTTTGCAAAGTGAAATCATGTGCTTCTCTCTTGTGCTGAGTTCTCTCCTTATAGGTAATAACATCCCTCTTCATGATTACTGTTACTATCTAAATATAGATAAATCTGAAGTTTTCATCTTTATCCCTAATCTGTCTTCTAAGCTCCAAACTAATGTATTTAATTTCTGACTTGTGATCTCTTAGATTTCTCAGAGATATCAAAGTTATTACATTAAAAACCAAACTCAAGGGTATTTCCTCCCTAAAATTAATTCATTTAGTTTTTTACTCAGTGAAATGTACTACTGTTTGTTACATTATGCAAACTAGTAACCTAATTATCTTGGACTGTTTTTGTTCCCATAATTTTTCATATCTAATCTGTCACTGAATTATCTTAGTGTGTATATATGAAGGTAGAGTGTGCCTTGTCTTTTCTTATGTAAATGCACATATACATATAAAATACATATATATATGTTGAGATAGTCTCACTAAGTCACCAGGGTGTACTGGCTGAGCTCACACTTTTGGTCTTCCTGCTTCAGTATCTCAGAGTGCTGGAATGACAGGCATGTGTCAACATGTCTGGCTCATTTCTGTGTATTTGAAATTATTTCAGAGTAAAACAAAAATAAGAAATCAACATTTTAATGTCTTATCATTTAAAAATGTATGAGAACACTAACTTAGGAATGGATAATAGGCTAAAGGTTCTATAATGTTCTGGAGGACCATTATGAGTCCAAGCCACAGAGTAAGACCCCATACCAAATAACATTAAAATAAAAAAATTAAATAAAACAAAATAAAAGAGATAGATCCTCACACAGCTAATCACAGAATTACTGTATGAACCAAAGGTTTGACTCCTGGGTATATACACAAAAGAAATAAAAATAGATACTCAAAAAAATGTACATATGTTTGTGACAGCAATATTTACAACTGCTAACAGGTAGAAAAATGGTCAGGTACTTAGGAGGCTGAGATAACAGGGTTGCCATGAGTTTGAGGCAGCCTGGGCTACATAGTGAATTCAAGGCCTGCTTAAATTATATAGCTGGACCCTATCTCAAGAAAAAGAAAAAAGGAAGGAAGGAAGGGAAAAGAAAGAGAAATCAAGTCAAAACAAAGAAAAAGACACAAATAGCCTCAAAGTCAGGAGATAGATGAAAACAAATCATATATATATATGTATGTGTATATATATTGTGTGCATGAAGTTCTCTCCTTATAGGTAATAACATCCTTCTCTGTGCTTACAATTACTGTGTACATATAGATGGATCCAAAGTTTATATATATCTATATTTATATTGATATATAGGTTATATATCAATTTATATATATATGTGTATATATATATATATATATATATATATATATATATTTCAGCCATGTACTGATGCTACAATGTATGTAAACCTTCATTACTTATGTGATATTAAAGAAGCTAGAAAAAGAGGTCACATACAGTATATGGGATACCCAAAATAGGTAAATTCAAGAGGCAGAACTAGGGGCCTGGCGGGATGGCTCAGTGGTCTAAAGCTCCTGCTTGGGAAAGCTTGGGAGGCTTCAGGGACCACGGTTCAATCCTTGGCACCACATGCTGCGCCAGCCCTGCCCTCAGGGCGGGCTGAGCCGGCCATAAAAATGAGTGAATAAACAAACAAAGGTTCTGAAACCAGAATAAAAATAATAAAAAAAAAAAAAAAAAAAGAGGCAGAACTGTACATTAGTGGTTGACAAGAACAGAGGTCAGGTGGATAGGGTGAAACTGTGTAATGAGTACAGTTCTATTTTAGAATGTTGGTTACAGTGCAGAACTAGATGCAAGTGGTCATGGCATAACATTGTAATTATATGCAATGCTTTAGTGCTAAGTCATTTTTAAATAGTTACTATTACAATATGAAGTTTTTTTTAATTAAAAATTTTTTTTAATTTTAGGGAAGGGTCTACTACCAGGTAGTAGTGACACCCTGGTAGGGTGTCACTACCAGAACAGACTTGTAGTGGTCCACCTGTTTACAGCCTCCCACGAGCTGGGATTACAGTCTGGCACCACCATGCCCAGCACAACAATGTGAAGTTTTAAAGTTTTTATTTTTATATTTTAAAACTTATTTATTTATTTATTTATTTATATTGTATTGTATTGTATTATGGCTGGCTCAGCCTGCCCAGGAGGTAGGGCTGGCATAGCATGTGGTGCCAGGGATCAAATCATGGTCCCTGCAATTGCCTAAGCAAGTGCTTTAGACCACTGAGCCATCTTACCGGCCCTAAAGTTTTTATTTTTATTAATGTTTGCACTGTATAATGATCATGTTCACTGTGGGGAGTTGGTATATGTACATATAACTTATCTCAGTTCTTTTTATTTCCTACATCCTCTCAACACCCTCCTTTATGGGGTAATAACAGATACATTTATCTTATGTCAATATAAAGCTAGTTACCATACATACAAATAGCCAGACTAAGACCAAAGAACAGTTAAGCATATAAGACTGCTAAAGACA
Organism: Myocastor coypus; assembly: GCA_004027025.1. Lineage (NCBI taxonomy): Eukaryota > Metazoa > Chordata > Mammalia > Rodentia > Myocastoridae > Myocastor > Myocastor coypus. The sequence continues at coordinate 35,065 of PVJA010017527.1, read as the reverse complement.
TACCAAATCAAGATACACTTTTAGGTGCATTGTACGTGCTGGATTACAATAACTTTTTTTCCCGTTTCTATCTTTTCTCTCCCTATTGTCTTTTTTTATTTTGCTTTTCATTTTACACATTGGTTGTCTCATGTAAGAGAAACTATGTGGTATTTAAACTTGTCTGATGCAGTTCACATTTTGGTTTCAGGGTGCATCCATTTTCCTATATATAATTCAAGTTTTTTCTTCTTCATGGCAGAGTTGTACTTCACTGTATCTAAATATCGCATTGTCGGGGCTGGGGAGATAGCTCCGAGGCACAAGTGCCTGCTGGGCAAGTGCAGGGTCGTGAGTTCAAACCCTGGTCCCACAAAAAAAAAATAAAATAAAATAAATAAAAAAAAATAAAATAAAATAAAATAAATAAATATCGCATTGTTTTTATCCATTCATCAATAGGTAGACATATAGGGTGCTTCCAGGATTTACTTATTATGAATTGTGCTGCTATAAAAATAGATATGCATGTATCACTGTAGTATGATGTCTTTTAACCCTTTGGGGAAGATGTTTAGAAGGGAAAGAGCTGTGTCAAATTGAATTTTAATTTTAGTTTTTTGATGAATCGTCATACAGATTTCTATAGTAATAGTATCAATTTACACTCCTACCAACAATGAAGAGAGGTGTGTGTGCACACACACTCCCAGAGCATTGCTAGCATTATTGGCTTCCACATTGTGTTCTGTGTTTTTTACTTTTCTATAGGTTTTAATTTCTTATCAGATCCTTCCTTATTTCTGTACTTCTGTCTCTCCCTCTCTCCTTCCCCAAGTTACTTTCCAGTGTTTGGGTTCCAAATCTTGGAGAGGCTGAGTTTATCATTGCCTACGACTCCACCATTTTCCCGGAAGTATTATATGAATTTAATATCATCCGTTTTCTAAAATCTAAAGTCAAGATGGCAGATTAAATTATTAAAGTGCATGTTCATATTATTTACAGTACACATCCTATTTCCCCACACATTTTTTTATTAGTGCATATCAATTATACAAATTAATAGATTTCATTTTGGAATTGTTCTACATAGCCATAACATATTTTAATTACTTTTACCCCTCACTAGCACTGATTACCCAACTGTCACCACCTCCATTTCACATTTTTTTGGATGTGGGCTTCAGTGTATATGGTTTCATCATATCTATTCCCTTGTTTCCTGTCTTTACAGTGTCTCTCCCTTCCTCTTATCCCTTCTTGTCTAGCTATAGTTCTTTTACTTTGTCATTTTTTAGATTCCATATATAATAATATCAAATGTTTGTCCTGAGTCTGATTTAATTTGCTCAACATTATGATCTCCTGATTCATCAGTTTTCCTGCAAATGACAAATTTTGTTCTACTTGTGGCTGAATAATGCTCCACTGTGTATATAATCACATTTTCCTTCTCTATTAATCTCTTGATAGGCACGTAGACTGGTTCCATATTTGATTATCATGACTTGTGCCTCAGTAGACATAGGCATGCAGGTATCCCTGCACCATTACTAGCTTTAATTCTTTTGGGTATATACCAAGGTATGGTGTAGCTAAATACCATGGTACCAGTGAAAATAAAGAATGGAAAAATACATACTTTGCAGTCTCTAACCAAAAACCAAACAAACAAAATGAAAATAAAAGCAAATGTTGTGTACCAGTACAGATTTTAAGGAGATAAAGTGGTCATATCATAATGCTAAGTGGTCATTCTACTAGGAAGAAAAGTAAATTAAAAGTTTGTAGGTGTTTTATAATAACCTTAAAGTATATAAAGCAAACTAGACAGAACTGGAAGGCCAAATAAAAGATCAATATAAAAATGATTTGTTTTATAATGTAAAATATAAGAGGATGTTTTAAAAGATTCTATTTGTGGTAACATTTTAAAAATTCATAGGACTAAATCTAATGAAAATTGTATTACAGTTTCTACTCAGAAACCTAGAAATCATTGAAAAAATTAATGAAGTTTTATATAGGGTTAAATTATGATTTGGTTCTCATCCAATTCAGTGTGTGACCAAAATTGTGGAGAGAATTAAGTTCCTGAACCACAGTATCACTGTGCATATTTTATTTTGAAAGAACTTGACTTTTTACTCTATATAAACTATACTTTTAGATTGTATATTTTAAAATGTTGAGTCTGTCCAAAATTTTTTTCTACAAAATTTTTCTGTATGTTCAATAGCAGACCAATCAAGACAGTTACAAAGGACAAAGGACTTAATATGTATTATCCATGTGTCAAGATTTACAAAGCTGCAGTGATTAAAACAATCAAGGAAGCCTGAGGATGCAGCTTCATGGCTGTTGCGGTTTGTGTATAGGTGTCCACCAAAGCCTCTTGCAGTAATTGGGCGGCTTCTGGAGTCTGTAATTGATTATTATGGGTGTAGATGCTGCACCCGCCTTGAGGCAGATAATTTGCATTACAACGTGAGCAGGGGAAAAGAGGCCAGCTAGCTGCCTGAACTGCTGCCACTCCCTTTCCTCTCTTGCTCTTTGACACCACTGGGAAAAGTGGCTCTCTGCCAAGTGCTGCTCTGCCTTGCAACCAACAGAGTATGAACTGAATCTTCCACTAACTGTGAGCTTCATAAACCTTTGTTTCCTTCATTTTGGGTGTCGAGTATTTGTCCCAGCAATGTGAGAAGAGTAACCAAAACAGTGGTCAAGGCCCTGAGTTTAAGCACTGGAGAGGAAAAAAACAAAAAGACAGTCAAGGATAGACATTCACTAATATTCAAACACAAACGTGTATGTACTATTTGAGTTGCATGGTAAAGGTAGTCTAGCAAAGTAACAGAACAGTTTTTTTTTTTTTCTTTCAAGAAAGGGTGAGTCGGTAGTTGTCCTTATGTGGAAGAAATTAATCTTAAATCCATCTCATGTTGTATGTCGGTGCCAAAAGAAACGACAAGAAGACCCAGTGAATGTAGCGTCAGAGGACTCACTGAGATTTGTCTCTCTCAAAGCGAGCGCAGAGCCTCGGAAGACTCTTCTTTTTATTCAGCATTAAAGAAAATGGCTAAAGAATATATGTCACTACTTTAATACATATAGCATATTTCAGACACTGAGCTCACACAAATGCTAACTGATAATACTTCAAGCAGGGGAGGAGGCAACCAATGGTGTTATGTAGTGATTAAACAAAGAACAGGACACCCAAGGGGATGGACTGTCATCTAAAACCTTGAGCTCCAGCTTTCTGGGACTCCCAAGCAACAGAAGATAGCCTTCCCTGGGCTCTGTCCATAATTCAAGGACAAGGCACCCACAGGAGGAGCCACCAGCTGCAACTCCAAGCCCCAGCTTTCTGGGACTCCTGAGCAACAAAAGGCAGGCCTCCCTGGGCCCTGTCTATCACCCACAGGAGGAGCCGCCACCTACAAGCCCCAGCTTTCCGGGACTCCAGAGCAACAGAAAGCAGGCCTCCCTGGGCTCTGTCTATCATTCATCACTTCTAGGGACACCAACTGGTCTTCAGTCTTATCTGTATGTCACTACAATCTCATACTAAGCACAAAAAGTATAGTTTATATAGAGTAAAAAGTAAAGTTCTTTCAAAATAAAACATGCACAATGATACTGTGGTTCAGAAACTTAATTCTTTCCACAATTTTGGTCACACACTGAACTGGATGAGAACCAAATCACATTTCCCCAATGAGGCCAACACTGAATCTAACCTGTTAAGATAGCATATACTTGCCATAACTTAAGTACACTGATGATACCAAGTGTTGGAAAGAATGTGGAGCAAGTGTAATATTTATCCAGTGCTAATAGAGATATGAATTAGTGCATCTGATTGTTTGTTTATTAAGATAGAATTTCACTCTGTAGTTCTGGCTACCTTTAAACTTACTGTGTAGACCAAGCTGACTTTGCATTTATGGTAATCCTCCTACCTCAGCTGCTGAAGTGCTGGGATTGCAGGCTACCATGCTCCATTTCAGTATACCTGATTAGGAGCCTATACTGACTTTGGATAAATATACGGCATATTATTGAGCAGTTTGGTCTTATGTATACTAAAGAGAAATGCATTTGTGAGTTTGTCAGCATATACATATAAGATTGTTTATAGCAGTTTTATTTTAACCTAAAAAATATAAACAACCTAGATGTTCATCAACGATATGATAAAGTATTGAATAGTCATTCCTACAGCAAACTTACATAGAGACAAACATTACTGCTACATGTAATAGCATAGACACATTTAACAAACAACACTGAGTACAAAGAAGTCAGACACAAAATAATATGTGTATTATTTCTTTCTATATATTTTAGCAGCAGACTACTTTGTTATGCAAAGAACCCAGGATTGCAGTTATCTTGGGAAAGAAGCAGATCATTATGACTATACTTCCAGTAGCATTGGATGTTGGTCAGGATTGTAATTGCAGACATGTGTCCATTCTGTGATAGTTCACTGGGCTGTCTGTACTTTTATTTCACTCAGTGTATACTGTACTTCAATGTATCTCCCTCGTTTTGACCTGCAGACTATTCATTATCTTCTGCTGTATCAATTATATATCTCATTTAGACTTTTATTTTCCTGTTTTGATTTTGATCACCTTAAAAAGTTTTATTTCATTAGCTGGGCGTGGTGGCTCACGCCTGTAATCCTAGCACTCGGGAGGCTGAGGCAGGAGGATCGGTGCGAGTTCGAGACCAGCCTGGGCTACAAAAGTGAGCTCTAGGCCAGCCTGAACTTCATAGTGAGACCCTGTCTCAAAAAGACAAAAAAAAAAAAAAAAAAGTTTTATTTCATCAATTCTGTTAGTATTTCACCTATTTTTTTCCTAACTTATGTTCTGTCTTAATGGCCTTTCATAGATGTTGTATCTTTTACGTTCTACCAATGATGACAAATAACTCACTGAATTTTTTGATATGATTTTCAAAGATGTTGTCTTTTGTAACTCTTATGTAGCCATTTTACTAAAATCAGATTTATATCTGACACCCTTGCTTGAACATGGTGAAATACATTTTGACTTATTTTCAGGAATCATAACGTTGGTTGCCTTCTTATTAGTAATGGTCAGATCAAATTCTCTGTTGAGATCTGTACCATAAGAGTAAATTGGCCTGGCAAGCACAACATCCTAAGTTCAAGCCCTGGTACCACAAAAAAAGAAAAAGAGTAAACTAGTACCCATTTCATTCAGCACTTTAGACAGGACTGGGGGCATTGTTAAAAGTTCTTTTTCCTACCTACTTCAGTAAATCTTATAACTGGAAACCCAGAACTGCCAACATACATTTCTCTGTAGTTGTTGCTAGGATTGATCTATTAATTAGGACAATCCTGTTGTATTATTTCACCTGAATTAATTGTAATTATTGTAATAATTCAGGTGAGATACCCTCTTTCCCTGATTTTACACCTCGGCTCTTTAGAAAGAGGGAAAGATATTATTTTCCTGCAAATGTGGGAAGTCACATTGAAATGCTTTTTGTGGTTTTTGCTTCATTCCAAAGTCACAACAGGCAACTCCAGGGAAGGCCGTGAAAGGGAAGAGCAAAAATGATATTTTTAATTAAAAAAAATCAAAACAACATTTAATTTTAAAAGAGAAGACAGAATGGGAAAATCTGAAACTAACCTAGAGATTTCTGTTGATAACAATTTGATGTGATCTCGAGTTTTTTTTTTTTTTTTTACTATATCTGTGTTTCAGACATTTATATATTTCAAACTCACAAATGGAATCCAATTATGCATTCTACCATAGGTATTATTACTATTTACTGGGTATGTAGAACTTTGCCAGTTGTTTTGTATATATATTTTCTCGTTTAATTATTATAGTCACCATAGGTTCAATTTAGTAACTACCCCAATATGATAGAAATGTAAAGAGGTTAAGTAACTTTCTTAAAGTTACACAGGTAACCAAAAAAATCATAGAACCAAGATTTGAATCCTTGATGCTGATGCTAACATTATATTCTTAACTGTATTCCATTGTTTAGAACCTAAGATTTTACTAAGTATATTTTGGACATTTTCTTATGCAAATGTACATTTAGAAATATTTTGTCTCCATGGTTGCGAAGCTATTAAAGTTCCATAACTTGTTAATCTCCAATTAATTGCTTCTTAGATTGTGTCTAATCTATATTGCACCTCTCTTTTGCTACTGTCACAGTATTCTAATTAGTGTTATGGTTTATTCTCATGTATAGCAGGATAATTCAAGATTTTTTTTCCTTTAAGCTTATTTATGTATTTGTGTTGCTGTACCAGTGAGCAGACTTGGGACCTTGTGCTTGCCAGGCAGATGCTTATGTCACTGAACTGTCTCCCAAGCCCACTCTAAGCATTTTTAATCTCAAGTAGTTCTTTTAGAATAATGTTATATTCAATTCCTGATGAATGCCTGTTTGATTGTAACTAGAATTACTTTAAGTAAGCATAATTGGTAGAGTTTTTATCATATTATTAATGAGTATAGATAAATTTTGAGTATAGGCCAGCTAAAGCAACTTTGGATCAGTATCTCAATCTGTGCTCTGGGAATACCTGAACCTAAAACATTAACTTTCATGGCTATTGTTGGGATGTATGAGTCCATTAATTGAGTTACTGACTACCATGGTTCTTGAAGTTTTAACTGTAATCCCTTTATAAAGCCCTTAGAAGATATATTCTCTTCCTTCAAAAGTGTATAAATTAGAACTTTGCACATACTTTCTAGGCATTATGAAGCCCCTGAAATGTGCTTATAGATCTTAGGCTAATAATATAGGTAATAAACTGAAGTATATCAAAATAAAGTCTAGAAGTCCTTTAGAAAAGGTCTAATAAGTGTCCGACTGAATTATGTAATTGTTGCAAGGAGAAATGTAATACTTCTGCTTTTGTGATATTTGAATTAACAAACAGATATTGTACCCATATATCAGCACATGGGAGGCTGAAATTAGGGTATCTCTGGGAGTTCTAGGCCAGCCTGATGTGCATAGTAAGACCTTGTTCCCCCCAATTAAAAAAAAAAAAAAAGAGAGAGAGAGAAAGAGAGAGGAGGGAGATTTGGGATGTAAGTACAAAGGCCCTGGTTTCAATTTCTAGTACCTTAGATTTAAAAAAAAAAAAAAAATTCTACCAACATAATCAGAATATTAAATTTCCCTGTTGATCTGAATCAGAAGTCTTTGTATAACAACCTTGAAAATGTCTAGATTAAACAAAGTAAAGGTTAAAAAGCAGAAAGAGCACTAATAGGTCAGGGAGATCCAAAATGAACTTTCAATTCACTTAAACCTGAATCTGTATCTCTGCTATTTACCAGCTATTGGAATTTAGGCAAATTGTGCATATTCTGAATCTAAATGTATTCCAATTGTTATTAAGAATGATAATAATAAAATACATAGGAAATAGAGCATTTCTAAAGTTAGATGTGAAGTTGTACATCAAAGCAGAAGAGCAAGATACTCAAGGTAAGTTTGGATTAGGTTTCTTTACAGTTAAAATATAGTTGTTCAACATAAACTAGTCCTTATAGAATGCAAAAAGGAGTGCCCTCGTTTGAGACTTAATCAAAAAGCCAATATTGTTAGAAACTCCAAGATTTAAAAAGAGCTAGAGAGCTGGCAGGATAGCTCAAGGGACTAAGTGCCTGCTTAGGCAAGTGCAGGGACTGGGGTTTGATTCTCCCCAGCACCGTGCTGCACCAGCCACACCCCCAGACATGCTGAACCAGAGACGAGGAGCAGTCATGGTGGCACATGCCTGTAATCCCAGTGCTGGGAAGGCTGAAAGCAGGAGGAACACTATGAGTCTGAGCTGCATAACGAGACCCTGTATCAAATACCTAAAATAGATAGATAGATAGATAGATAGATAGATAGATAGATAGATAGATAGATCTAGAAAACAATTATAAAGATTGGAGATGTATATGTTGTTTAAAGCAGCATGCACAAGAGAATGTTGCCAAAAGTTTTTAAGAGTATCAGTGCTAAGAACTGTGCTAAATACTTGGTGTATGTTATCTCCCTTGAGCTACACAACCCACAAGCAAGTGCATAACCTCACCTGCATTTTATCACTTACTAGTTCACAGACCCAGTAAGTAATAGATCTGGGATTTTCCTCCCCAGATTTAATCATTATCTTATTGTTTGTTCAATTAATATAGTCTAGTAATGGTAGTCTAACCCTGAAGTTAAAATGGCCAGGAATTTTTGTTGTGTAGCTCCATATGTATAAAGAGATAGTTCATCTTCAAGTTGGACATGGTGGGCATTCTGGGAGGCTGAGGCACCAAGATCCCAAATTCAAGCCCAGCCGGGGCAATTTAGTGACTTAGTGAGACCCTGTCTCAAAACAAGACAAAAAAAGGTCCAGAGATACAGCTTATAGTTAAAGCCCTGGGTTCAATACCACCGCCAAATTAAATTAAAAATTAAAAGAATTCAAAAGAGAAAATTGCTAAAATTATCAGAACAGTGCAACTTAGTGTTAAAGAAGCATGAAATCCCAAAGTAACTTCTGAATACATCAAAGACTAGTGTTAAATTCATATGGTATTAAGTTTTTTTTTTTTTTTTAAGAATTTTTTTTTTCTTGTTTCAGAACCTTTATTTGTTTATTCACTCATTTTTATGGCCGGCTCAGGCCCCCCCCCGCCCCCCCAGCCCCCCCCCAGCTCCTCCCCAGCTCCCCCCCCTGCAGGGCTGACGCAGCATGTGGTGCCGGGGATCAAACCGCAGTCCCTGAAGCCGCCCATGCTTTCCCAAGCAGGTGCTTTAGACCACTGAGCCATCCCGCCGGGCCCCATATGGTATTAAGTTTAACTGTATTCTTTTTATTTTTCCAGTCATAAAGATTAGTATATATACTTCTACATTTGAACTCGTGGAAGAAAGTTCAGTTAATTGACTGAGCTTTAAATCCAAATAAGCACAAATGTTTTCTTTTATGTTTATACTTTTTTAAAGATAGAGTATATAACATCTTAATTTTTCTATAAAACTAAATTTTTGTATAAGAAAATAGCACACTAAAACTATACTACATGCCAACCAGTTATATAAGATAATTGAATCTAAATTGTAGTCTACTTCTGGGTTATCTTAAGTAAAACTGACAACTTTTAGTAAATCTAGTTCTATTTTGGTTGTTAAATCTTTTGCAAGGATAATTAAGATAGCACTGTATACAAAATATTTTACTTGCAACTGTTCAAAACTAGGTGATAGTTTATAAATTTATCTACAAAGATTTAAATGTGCTTTAAGGACTGTATTGTTTGAGAATATATTGTTTAATTCTCTTTAAAATGATATGTTCATAATGTTTAATAATATGCTAATATGGGGAGACTAATCTATATGTAAAAGTGGTCTGGTTAATTATAAATGAAAGAGAAATTCTTAAATTCCTTCACTAGTGATTGGAACTTATTGAAGCCCTTTGGTTTTGAATATGTATTTATAGTTACAAAGTATTTTATACTTTTTATATGACTAAAATTTAATTCCCTTCCTCATTTTTAGACTGGCTTTGTCTATTTTCTTTTCTTTAATTAAAAAAAAAATTAGGGGAACCAAATATAAGATGGTACCACTGTTTTCTCCTTCTTTTGTATAATCTTGTTGCGTGTCTCTACATAAGCTGTTCTGGCCACTCATCATAGTAACCAGCTGGGCCATTTCACCTGCTGAAGCCATTAAAGAGGACTCTCTCCCCCTAGATTAATCCCCTCCGACATTAGTTTTTTGCACTGACAACTGGAGCAGGCATTCAGAATTTGCAGGTGGCCAGTGTGACGCACATAATTGCCTACAATTTTAGGCAATGAATAAAAATGGTCTACATTACTTGTCAAAGGTTGTATATGCAGTGCCAAGTGAGATCTATGGGAAGCCTTTTAGGGTTTAAAGAACAGTTAATAGCAAGGCTGCACAGGGCTTTTTTAATCATAATGCATTTGTAATATAGCACTTTGATCTTCTCCTTGTAGGAAATGGTGTTACATTAGCCACTTTTAAACATTTATGAGAGAAATTCAGTTATAGAAGAGTAAAAGTGATTATTCTTAAGCAGAACATGTTAGATTTCATTAAAAGTTTTTTGGCTTGCCCATTCCTTGTTAAAATCGGTGGGAAGTCCTTTTCCTGGAGGGTTTCAAATCAGGATCTAAGGATGTAGAGCTTTTTCCTTATTTTCCTGTTGGTAATAGAAAGATTTAGAAAGAAAGTATATTGAATATTGAGATAATTTATACAAGTAGACATTTATAGAAGAGTAATTATGCCATTGTAAAATGTAGATGAAAATTCAAGGAATTTATTAAGAATCATTTTGTTTTAAAATAAATATTGAGAAATCTATATGTAAAGGGTATCCATAAGTTATCTTTCAACCCCCTCCCCCAAAAACAACAACAACAACAACAACAAAAAGCCCCAGATGACTCTGAAATGTGCTTCTTCTGGGAGAGCTATGTTTGACCTTTAGACCCAAGAGCCTTTTATTAACACCTGCCTGTAAGGAGAACCTTGCCACACGCAGCTTTTAGATTCAGAACCACAAAACTGATGAGGAAAGGCTTGAAGGGTTCAGTTTGTGTCACTTGCTGTTTGCCGTTTCCATTTCACAGATGATTAATCTTTCTGTGAAGAAAGGCCAGAGAAACAAAGCACATTGGGCTCTTCCTGCAGTTACTCCTTCTGAATGCACACTAGCTGGCTAACTAAAAGGCCTTTAGATTTCCTGCAGAGAGAGATGTTCTGAAAGTGAATGCAGCTGGTTGGAGGTCACCAGTGCAGGGCTCTTGCCATTGTGTAATGGAGGCTTTGGCAGGTTGGGTGGGGGAGCTGCGGGAGAAATGGGCAGGGAGAAGGTGTTGGCAAAAAATTAATTCAGAAGAAAAAGAGCTTTGGTCAGTTGATTTAATATTTGGAGGGTAGGTCATCAATAATAGATTCAATTTTGTCTATTTCATATGTTTTTCTTTTTTAAGAAAAAAAAAAATAATCAGTTTGTCTCCACTATACATGCTCTCCCATTTCTTAATAGCATGCTTATCTTGCGTGTGGCATCATTAGGTGATGTTGAAATATTAACTTACATTTGTCTTTGATGTGAGAATTGTCTTGAAATATTACAAGCTTGTTACTGCTTTTGTGAATATCATTTTACATATTAAAATTTTAATGTCTCAACATTGTTACATTGGTAATTTTAATGAGATAATGAAAACAGTTATTTGTATAATTTAGTTCACCTTTCATCAAAAATTTTTATTGAGAATTTGAAAACTTTTAATGTTTACAATCTAAATGCTTAGTATTCATCTTGAATTTACCTCTCTTTTTTTTCAATCATGAAAGGACATAATGTGTAAAGTCAAATCCTGGGTTATAGATCAAAAGAAACCTGTTCGCTTCTATCATGATTGGAATGATAAAGAGGTAAGCTATAAATATCATGCTATTACTGCTTTGCTTTGCCTTCTTAGAGACCAAGTTAGTTATCATTTTATACTTTACAATATATGTGCTTTTATTTCTGCCAGTAGTTGTTTATTCCGAGGGTTTTGTTTTGTTTTTTCCCTTTCATTCCTTAGTCTTGGTATTTCACAGCAACTAATCTTAACCTTTTGAAACAAGAATTATAAATATGAAAATACTGTCTTAAAGAAACATGCCTTCAGGTTTTTTAGTGATTTACTTAACTTTTAAAAGGAATTCTTTATCTCCTACTTAGATTGAAGTGTTGAATAAACACTTATTTTTGACTTCAAAACCAATGGTCTACTTGGTTAATCTCTCTGAAAAAGACTACATTAGAAAGAAAAACAAATGGTAAGTTTCTCTCTTCGTATATACCCCCAAAAATGTCTGTATCTACACATGCACACAACTCCTATATGTGTAACTACTGATTTTTCCTTTTGAAAAAATTTTAAATCAGTGAGCTTTACCTAATGTTACATTGAAAAATATAGCATCCTAATTGATTTATGTTAAGAGAATGTTTAAAAATAAGTTAAATTCAACAATCTATATCACACATATTTACTTATCAAATGTTCATTATGCATTTTCATATATTTTGTTACACGAGAATAAATGTATTTGGGGCAATACCAGTCAAAGCTGGGAATTTCTGTGTGACTTTAAAATATCCACATAAGTTTTAAGCTGGACATAAATTTTAGAGTCCAGATAATATGCTTTAAAAAAGCTGGAAGAAATACTTGTTCCAAATACTTTATAATATACCAAGGTAAAAAGTATGATCTATTTGTCATTTTTGACATGGAACCCATGACAAATGTACTAGATTTATTTTTTCCTTAAACATTTTCCGAAATCATATATACATGTGGTATGGACACATTTGGCATAGTGCTCATTTTGACTTGCCTCACTAGCCCCTTTGCATTTTTTATTATTGAGTCATAGAAACAAATCAAAACTACCCAAAGCAACATATCTGAATTCTACTAAAACATATTGTAGGTTTCTCCTTGTACTTCATTAAGTACTTAGATGCACATGGTTTCAATTTTCCATTAAAAATTCTCATTTCCATATGATATCAAAGAGTGAGAAGGCTTTAAACTGAAAAATAAACATTCATAGACTAGAAGCCAAAACAATAATTAATGTCAGATGGTTAACTCCAATAAATCATTAGAATAAATTCTGTGAAATTACTGCAACTAAAAATGCCCTGTTAATATTACTGTAAGACATTTTCTGTTCCAGATAGGAAGCTGAATTTAACCTCTTTATTGGTAGTGTTCTAGAAGGTATAAATTTAACATAAAAAAGTAGTTTAGAGTGGCCAGTGTCCTGCAGCAAGTAATTAACTTTAAAATAATCAGTTTTGTCTTGTTTCAGATTCTTATAAAATTGATGATTAATGTGTTAAAAACTGTTACTTTTAGGAAGGATTTTTAATTTATTAGTTAACGTTAGTTAATAAATCCTCTTGTGGTAGTATGAATGGTAAGGTTTCCTGAATCTGGGTGAAACAATACAGACATCAAAGTTTTACATGAAAAGGGATGAGTCAGTTTCCTTGCCCAAAGGGGAGTCTCACACCTGTATTTGGATGATTACAGGTAGAACTTCTTGGCTCTAATTGTATAGTAAATACCATTTCCCAGACCCTAATGGTAGACAGACTGCTCAGGAGACGCCAGTCTGTGATTTAGCTGTCGCCAGACATCCCATGTTTTTTGTGAGACCAGTTGCGATGATGATATGGTTATAGCCAATTGAAACTTAGCTCTTGTGTAACTAACAGATTTTAATTTATAACATTGTAGAGGTATGAATGATCCCATTTATAAAACCAAGTTTTAGTAGGCTTTATATATAACTAATGATCTGGTTTGAGGTTGGGGTATGTGTGTTCTGGGGAGGGATCCAGTTCTTGTGGAAGTTAGTGTAATTGTAGCTGAAAGATCAAAGCCTGAGTAACTGAGTGATGTTCCAGAAGAGAATTTACCACATAGCCATTTTCTGTACAGTTTCTGCCGCCTGCTGTTCCTATTTTCCCTCAAGCTAGCCATTGACTACCCCCTGTGCATCCCTGCTCGTAAAAAATGATTGAGGAAGTATTTGTCATGTATTTATGAGTGGGAAACACTGTGTGATAGGGAATGGCATCTACTGGAGCCAGAAAGATTGCCATTTTCCTTTCATTCAGCTACTCTGCTACAGCTTTAAATCCTCTGTTTATGCAACATAGTCTTTGTATTAAAGTGCAGAATAGATTTTTATTATGAAGGATATCAATGCTGAGTTTTTATCATTTCTAACACTTCAAAAAGATGTAAATAGTTAAAATTTATTACTACATTTTAATAGTGGCATCTTGTTTTTTTGTTAATGTTTATATCTAGGTTCCATTTACATTAGTTGCTTTTAGCAAAAGAAAGTTTTCATTTTTAAGGTAAACATGTACTGTTACTATAGTAAATAAAGACAGATGCAGAAAGCAGTAATAACTATGTTCATGAATCTTTTATATCTAGGAAACTTTTAAATGGTCAGTAAAGAAGCATAATAATTTGTGACTTTGGCTACAGAGTAAGACTAAACTATATTTTAGTAGGTTACCATTTTAAAAGTAATGAACATTTTAGTTATTAAAGTTCACTTTAAGTGATTACGTTATGTTTTAATCCTAGAAAAAAGGAAGCATTTTGAAAGATAACTGTTGTGTTATTGAGTGGGTGTATTGACCTTGCCAAAGATGTAAAAAAACAGATTGGGAACAAGTCTCTATTTGTTTGTTTTAACAAGTTTGAATTCAGTGTTTTGTTGATTTGTGATTAAGTCCTCTCCCCTGAGGAGAAGCTAATGTGGCACTGGGTTGTTTGTAGTTGTGTTATGGTGAGATAACCATAATCAAGAATGTTGCAAGAAACCTGTTAAGAAGTAGCATAAACTCTTTCTTAATGAACAAATTATGTGCAAGTTTTTGGTAGGTCTAATGATTTTTGAATCTTCATGTTTTTGTTCTCTAAACATAAACTGTTACTTCTATAACCAAGATAATACTATGTGTAGCATCAATTTTCATTTTAGGTTGCCTGCTGAGCCATGGTGTCAAGCAGGTACAGGACATTCAAACTGTCAAACCATTTCTTAATGAGGTGTTTGAATTTCAATCTTTGTACCTTTGCCACTCTGTTAGTATAGTGATATATGCCATCCAATTATGAATCAGAAGGACAAACTAATTAAAAAAAATTTTTTTTACACCTGAAAGCTACCAATTACATTTTTTTGATGGTGTTCTCTTCTCAGCTTTCCTAAAACTGTTGTCAAAGAACACTTAAGTTTTATTATTCATTTATTTATTCTGTGTATCTAAGTTCACTTGGAAAATAGAACTAAAATATAAGATATTAAGAATTCTTGAACTGAGTTGGCAAGATAGCTCATCAGACTAAGTGCCTGCTTAGGCAAGTGCAGGGACCAGGTTCAATGTCTTGTATGGCGTGCTGTGCTGGCCCTACCCCCAAGCACACTGAGTTAGCCAGCAAGACTAGGCATGGTGGTGCATGCCTGTAATCCCTGCATTGGAGAGGCTGAAAACAGGAGGATCACTACAAGGCTGAGCTGCGTAGTGAGACCCTGTGCCAAATACATTTTTAAAAAAAGAATTCCTGGGCTAGGAAGATAGCGTAGGGGTCTAAGTGCCTGACTGTCAAGCACAAGGACCTGGGTTTCATCCCTGATGCCACATGCCATGCTGGCCGTGCAATCCTGGGTACACCAGGCTGGCCACTGAAACTGAGCATGGTGGTGCAAGCCTGTAATCCCAGTGCGGGGGAGGCAGAGGCAAGAGTACCACGGCAAGTTCATGAGACCCTGTACCAAATAAATAAATATAAAATAATAAGAATTCCTCGGTGTGTTGAATTCATTGTTTGTATATATGGATGATGGTATGTATATATGTATATTACATGCATTCATTTGTTGATTCTATAGTGGGATTCTAAAGGATCAGTTACTGTTACTTTCTTATTAATATTATATGATCATTGCAAGTGATGAGATTGATTTAAGATAGGTAGAAAAATAATTGGAAAGTGTTATAAGCTTTTGTAGAGTCAAGGCCAATGTGCCAAGTTCCCTAAATGAATTTTAAATACGGAAAGCTTTTAGCCAGATACAATGGTGCACAACTATGATCCCAGCTCTGTGAGAAGATGAGGCAGGAGAATTGCAGGTTTAAGCTGTCTTGGGCAGCTTAACTTGAAAAGACCTTGTCTCAGAATAAAAATTTAAAAGGCAGTGGAGGTGATGCTGAGAATACATGGAGTTCAGTGTAAAGGCCTTACGTTTGATCCGCAGTACTATTTCTGAAAAGTTTATTATTCTCATTACATTGTGATTTAGTTATCTATTCCTGTCTTTCTGCTTTTATTATTTTCTATATATAATAGTTTGCAAATACTATCATTATATGCCTGATGAGGGTGAAAATCATGGTTATAGATATATTTTCTCATTGTCTTAAATGTTTTCAAATGTACTTCAAAAGTTGGTTATATTTTAAAAATGTAATTTGTCTTTTTGAGACAGGGTCTCACTATGCAGTTCAGGCTGGCTTTGAGCTCACTTTTGTAGCCCAGGCTGGTCTCGAACTCACATCAGTCCTTCTGCCTCAGTCTCCCAAGTGCTGGGATTACAGGCCTGCATCACCATGCCTGGCTCTCTCAGAGTATGGTATTAAGGTGCAACCATTTAGCTAAAAATATCTCAAACATCTTTATGGCAGAGTAGTACTCCATTGCATATAAAAAAATTTTCCCAGGATATTTACAGTCTGTCCACTTGTAAGATGGCTCACTCAGTTTAAGAGAGTAGTACCTTTGGAAACATCAGCTCCAGTCTTCATTATCACCAGCTGCTGACATACTGGGAATGTATAACACAACTTCAATTTATCAGATGTCAAGACTTTCATGATTTTTTAACAACTGAGAATTTCACTCCACATAAGTAGGAAAATTTTCTTAATTTTTCTAGCCTTAAGACAAAAAGTTTAAGCTCTTTTTAAAGAATAACTGTTTCCTAAGATTATCTAATATAAAACTAAAACATGTATTTCCCCATTATTGTACACATATTTATGATCTAGGAAATGAAAGGCAGAGTTTGACTTATATCTTTATAGTTCTTCAAAGCATAGATGATTTATGTATACGAAGAATTTTTCTGACTCCTTAACTCCACTAACATTTGTGAAATTTGAAGGATAAACATCTTTAAAATAAATGCTGCAGATGCTGGGAACCTCTGGATTAAATTTCACTTCCAAAGCTATGAGTTGGGATGGGCTATGTTAAGAACTGGTGAAAGTAGAGGAGAATTTTAAAGCCCATCTTCAAAATTGAAGGACTGTTGGGAGTAGTAAGGACTCGGCAGGACCTTGAGTGGAATCTTACGATAATGTGCAGGATCTGAGTAACAGGTTTCCCTTGGAAAAGGATGTGTTAAGGAATAGAGTAGTAATTTGGGCACTTTCAGTGTTTTGCCTAATATAGCCTGCTTGAACCAGATGGAGAGAGTATTATTTTCTCCCATGCTACCCATTCCAAGTCCCAAGAACTGCCTGTAAAGTTAATGTTGTCATTCATTTACTTGGTGAGGTAGACTTTTGAAGGGTAGACTGAAATGCTGGGTGCTTTTAATAACATTGTTTCTTTTAAGAAAAATTAAGAAATTGAGCATATATTCTATTTGTAAATTAGGAAGAAGACATCAAGAAGTTTCATTAATTAAGAATGGTATACATCTTCAGCTTTTTTGTTGTTGTTGTTGTTTTGTTTTTTTTGTCTTTTAGAGACAGGGTTTTGCTGTACAGTTCTGGCTGGCCTTGAGCTCAGTTTTGTAGCCCAGGCTGGTCTTGAACTCTCACCCATCCTCATGCCTCAGCCTCCCGAGTTCTGGGATTACAGGCGTGCGCCACCACGCCCGGCTTATCTTCAGCTTTTTGAATTTAAAAATGTATTATTTAATCCAGCTAAAGCTTCATATACGGCTTTAGCTTTAAAAAAAAAAAAAAAAAAAAAAAAGCCAGTTAGGCTAAGAAACTGTTTCAAAGTCCAGGAATTTCCAGTTTCCAAATACAAGAACTCTAAACATTATATATCCCGGGGCCAGCAGGATAGCTCAGTGGTCTAAAGCGCCTGCTTAGGAAAGCTTAGGCGGCTTCAGGGACCGCGGTTCGATCCCCGGCACCACATGCTGCGCCAGCCTTGCCCTCAGTGCAGGCTGAGCCGGCCATAAAAATAAATAAATAAACAAAAAACATTATATATCCCAGTTAGAAGAATACAGCAAAAATATGAAAGGAGCCATGACATTTCAGAAAACTTGTAGTTTGAATCTGAAGTACTAGCATAGTAGTCTTTGCTACTCACTAGCTGTTGGGCTTTGGAGAAATTACTTAGCCTTTTATGTAGTAAGCAGTTCATTAATACTCATGAAATGTATCGCATATATACATACAGCAGTGAAGCTGTCTTGATATCATTGCCAACTTCTGTATGACTCCGTCCACATCTGTCTTTCAATGTGTGTTGTAATTTCACCGTTTGCAGCTTTATTGATTTTATTGTCCCTCCTTGGCTTCTGTTAGTTTAAATTATTTGTCACAACTGCATGATTTTTTAAAGTTGGTAGATTTTTTTTCTTTGCCTGCCTGCCTGCTTGCTTGCTTGCTTGCTTGCTTGCTTTCTCTCTCTCTCTCTCTCTCTCTCTCTCTCTCTCTCTGTAGTTCATGGCGGCCTTAATCTCACCACGTAGCACAGGCTTACCTTGAACTCCTGGCAGTCCTCCTGCCTCAGCCTCCTAAGTGCTAGGATTATAGGTATGCACTGCCATATCCATTTGGGAGTTTATTCCTTAAAGCCTTTAAATCTGTTTCAGGTCTGAGGACATTACTCAGCAGGCACAGCACCTGCCTAACAAGCACAAGCTATTACATTACATTGCTCATACGAAAGAAAGAAAGAAAGAAAGAAAGAAAGAAAGAAAGAAAGAAAGAAAGAAAGAAAGAAAGAAAGAAAGAAAGAAAGAAAGAAAGAAAGAAAGAAAGAAAACAAAGGAAGGAGAGAGGAGGCTGTTTAGTTAGGGTGTTTAGGAAGGACTTTGTGAAATAACGGCAAACACCATGAGAGAATCTGCAGAAAGCTTCAGGCTAGGGAGTGGGCATGATGAGAGTAAAGGCCCTGAGGTAGCTGGGAAGAGTAAAGGAAAAAAAGAAAGAAAGAAAAAAAAAAAAGAATGTAAAGGAGGAAGGCAGATCTGTGCATGTAGTGGTTAATAGCCATGATGATGGCCATGGACTTTATTATGAGCGTTACAGAGCATCAAAAAAGAATAAAATGTGGGTGGTTATGATGTTGCATGACTATAATCCCAGCACTTGGTGTGTGTGTGTGTGTGTGTGTGTGTGTGTGTGTGTGTGTGTGTGTGTGAGAGAGAGAGAGAGAGAGAGAGAGAGAGTGAGAGAGAGAGAGCCACTTGAAAAAAAGATAGCTTCTTTTATTGTAGTCAGTTTAAATAGATTGTAAACATACCCTAATACGTTCTCAAATTTAGTTCTAACTTTTCTATACTAAGTTATTGATTTACCTTTTCCTATATCAAAAGATATGTATCATGTGCCATCTTTTATTGTTGCTTTCCAGCTATGTCTCAGATGTTCTGAGCTTAGAAATTGCTGAAATATTGATACAAGAAAACCTAATACGAATTTAAGTTTCATGATACTATATTATGAAGCAGATTATTATCATGCCCATTTTATAGATTGGGAAGTTGGAGAAATTATAAAACATGCCCAAGTTTTTGTAGCAGGTTTGTGATAAAAATAGATCTGTCCAAAGTTAATGACAACTACTATGAAGACAGCAATATGCATTGTGTTAATTAACGTGGCTGTCCTAGTAATGTGTTTTGAAACTGTCTTATTGTCATTTCTTATTAAAAGTAATAAAAGTTTTAAAAAGTTTAAAAAAGGTAATGGTTGTTCTACACATGAGAATAGATGGTTAAGCAACAAGTACATTTGTGAGTGTCCAGAAATCTGATAACTCTGTGCTTTTCCTAGAATAATAAACTTTTGCAATTTTTGCCTTGTCTCATAACTTTCTTCATTATATAATGCCTATTGAGAGACAACAACATATTTTAGTATATACTTTAGCTTCTATTTTAAATATGAAGTGGATAAAAATTTGGGTGGAGAAAATATAGTGGCTATTTGAAAATTAAATATTGAATCCAATTTCTAGGTCAGAAATGTTAGTGTTGTCACAGACTAGACTCCTAAAAAGCATAACTACAGATTACCTTTTTATATATTAATATGATAAATAGGATTTGACTTCTTTTTAAAAAACTGGCAAATCATTCGTTTTGTTAAAATTGTTCTCATTGCTGGGGTGTAGGAGCTGATATGTGAATGAAAAGAGAAATGAGAGAATCCCATGAAACAAAACAGTGGCAGATGATTTGTATCCCTAATGTCGGCCTAGTAGGAATCAGTCAGTTTTCACTGAACACTTAACTAAGGCCAGTTATATTTGAGATCCTCCACAACCTTATAAAATATCATTATTATCTACAGTTTGAGGAGAGGACACATACAAGAGAGATTAAGGAATTGTCCAAAATTAATAGCCTTTCACTGGTACCAGGATCAAAACCTAAATGATTCATCTATAGGGTCCGTATTCTTTACTGCTGTGCCATCATATCTCAGCAATGGGACGTTGGTGATGCTAAAAGGTATAAAAGGCCTAAACAGTATGTCCTTGCACTAGTCACTTTTCTGCCACTACAAAATTTCACTTCGTTTTAGTATTATTTGTATACTATATTATCTGTGTATTATATTAATTATGTTATTGATATTAATATGTTGATTGTATATTAGTAATATATTGTTATCCATGTGCTATAAAATTTGAAAATACAAGTTCACTATGACATAGAGCATGCCAGCAGAAGGCCTTATAAAATTATGTCTCGTTTGTCACTGAAAACTTTTTTTTTTTTTTTTTTTTGCGGGACTGGGGTTCAAACTCATGACCTTGTACTTGCGAGGCAGTCACTTGTGCCACAGAGGTATCACCCCAGCCCCTGTCACTGAAAACTTTAAACTCTTTGCAAAGGTAATAAACTTTACATATACTTAATATACTTAATAGATGAGATACAAATGTTTTTTAAAGTACTGGAGATTGAAACCCAGGATATTGTGTATTTTAGGCAAGTGCTCTACCACTGTTTTCCATCCCTGTCCCCTAGTTTAAATGTGTTTTATATTGATTCTTTTTTCAAGATAACTCTTCCTTCAACCATTTGTCTGTTTTGTGTTCTTATTCAATTATTTCCAGTGCTGGAGATCAAACCCAGGGCCTTGAGCATGCTAAGCATGCTATGCCCCTGAGGTACGCCCCTAGTTCTATTTGTGTTTGTTTTTAACTACATTCTCATTTATTGTTTCCTTTTACATTTTCGTTAACTGGGATTTGTGGGGTGTTTTGGTTTTGTTTTGGTACAGATCTTGCTACATAGCTCAGACTCATAGTGATCCTCTTGTTTCAGCTTCCCCTGTGCTGGAATTACAGGTACACACCACTATGCCTGGTTCTGGGGCTGATACTGTACATCCAGAGTTCCAGGGATAGTGTAGCATGTAGTGCCAGGGATCAAACTTGGGACCTTGTGCTTGGCAGATGCTTAGGCCACTGAGCCATCTCCTCAGCCCTTTTTTTCATCACCTTTTTTAATGTGTGTGTGTGTGTGTGTGTGTGTGTGTGTGTGTGTGTAGGAGGAGGATTTGTTTTGAAAATTACTTTAGGAACAAGGAAGTGGTGTGTGTGTGTGCGTGCGTGTGTGTGTGTGTGTGTGTGCGTGCGTGCGTGTGTGTGTGCGTGTGTGTGTGTGTGCGTGTGTGTGCAAATTTCATTTTTAGCTGAAGTACAAAGGGTAATTTGTGTAATGTTCTGGTTAATCACTATATTAGTGCATAGCAATATAATGAAAAGTATATGTTAGGGGAAAATAATGTCTAGTATTTGTTAAATACTCATTGTGTGCTGGCTTTGCAGCTTATAAATATATTCTATCACTTGATTTGATACTCATAACAATCTTGGGAAGCAAATTTCTACCCATTTAGTAAAGATAACTTAAGATTTAGAGAAGTGAAAATAAGAAATCTAGGTAAATGTTAACAAATTCTTTTAGCTTCAACTCATGAGTGATTTGACATTTATGGAATGCTTTCATGTATCAGCACATAGAGTGCCTTTTGTATTGTTTATATCATAGAGAAAATTATACAGAAACCTGTACTACCTAGAGAACAAATTATTGTAATGTTTTATATAACCATAACTCAAGATAGTTTGGTTAGTTTCCTTTTATTTGGATTTTTCATCTGTTAGAATAATGTTTTTCTTAAGAAATTAATGATAAGTCAGGTATTTTTCATATATTAAATGAAATCATTCTACGGCAAAAGTAGATCCGTTGGATTTGAGGTACAATTTAGTTTCCATAATCTATGAGAAAAAGATACATATATATATATATATATATATATATATATATATATATATATAAAAACATAGATCGATAGTTGGCTAGTGTCTGATACTCATACTTAACTAATAGATTATCCTCACTGATTTGAGACCTTGCTTACATAGAATGTTGCAACTGTATCTTACAGTTTTGTAGATACTGAAGACATTCAACTAGAATAGCAGCCCTTAGAAAAGTCTTGGCTCAAGCCGAGCGTGGTGGCTCATGCCTGTAATCCCAGTGCTCAGGAGGCTGAGGCAAGAGGATTGATGCGAGTTCAAGACCAGCCTGGGCTACAAAAGTGAGCTCAAGGCCAGCCTGAACTGCACAGTGAGACCCTGCCTCAAAAAAAAGACAAAAAAAGAAAAAAAAAAAAAGAAAAGTCTTGGCTCTGCTTTTTTTTTTTTTCATTAATAAAGACTTGCCTAAATATTTCCAGCCCTATCCAATCTTAATTCTGTAGTTTTACTTTTCAAAAATCTGCAGCTGCATTGTATGTAATACTGTATATGACTAAGGAAACCACTTAATATATTAGTGATTAATAACTACACATTATGTAACACTTAATAAAATGAATGGTTTACAAGACAGTTTTAGATATAGACTGGAAAGACAAATGTGTTATAACACTTTTATTTTATAAGAATGGCTTTTTCTTGAGCTTTATTTTAAGAAATTATATAGAACAGTTGATATAGCATATTTCTTGCATCATAGAACTTATTTTGCTTCAAGCCAGATCTGAGACAGACAAAAGACACCAAGGGAGAATATGAAGAATATAAACCATTTGTTTCCATTATTGTATTCAGACATAATAATCTTAGTTGTGTGCATCAAGAGCTTTTAAATGTTAATAGAATATGTTGTTAAAACCATATCTGAAGTTTTTCAAGTAAGCATGACTAAGTAATTATGTTTCTATAATTACACAGTACATAACTACATTGTATGATGTGACATTATTTTAAATTTGTTATTAAGTAAAGTAAATATGAGTGGCCAAGTATATGTTTTAATGTGACTTGCTATTTCTTGGATATTTGGAATTTACAGCTTCAAGACCAGCAGATTAGATTGGATAATTCTGTCAGCTCTGTAATCTTGGAATGCTGAAACAAAGAAAAGGCAATGCCTATTAAGCATTCTTAGCCATTTGCAGAAGGTTTAAGAATGTGGCTAAGCTTGTAATACCTGCTTTCGTACAGTGTATTATTTATGACATTTTTGTGCTATGGAATATTTAATAGTTACACATTTTCTATTTTGTACTTTCTTTCAGTGCTCTATTGACATCAGGGTTACTCATTCTTATATTAGTAGTTCCTGGCAGATAGAAATTATTTTATATTCTAAGCCATTTCTGACAGAAGATATAAAGTTTTGACAAACACATATAGCACAGCAAGTGTCCGATTCTAAAAAGCAAAATAAATGCAAACCACCATTATGGTGAACACAAACAGCTTGAAAGCAAGTTATCAGTAAGCAAATAATTGTTGAACTGTTATGAATGGAATAGGATGTTGAAATAGGGCATGATTGGCTGATGTTACATATGTCCTTGATTACTTTCCTTGTGCTTTTATCCTAATAAGTGACATTCTTTGTATTCCCTTGGATGGCTAGACAGTCTGACACTAAAGAAGAATAAATATTGCATGTGGTACACATTAAGCTGTCATCCAAGACAGCATTTATAAAAAGTAACTGGAGAAATTCATAAGAAATGCTGCAGTGCTACAGTTTCCTGGCTCCAGTCATAATTGTCAAAGTTCTTGACACATTCAGGTCTTCAGAAATGATGTAGGTTTACAGTGGCTTGGTTTATGAATAATTATTATGGGTTTGTGTTCTCATGTTGCCTTAGGATGTTAATGTTAGTTACCAAAATGTTATATTTTGTAATTTTTAAGAAATGTCTATATTGGTAATGGTGACATATCTTCCACCTTACAGATGTTATTAAAAGAGTATAGATAATTATTTCAGAGAAAGGAGTCTTTAAATGCTTATTTTATTTTTAATCTGCTAAAAAATGTTGCCTGCTTGTGTTCAGTGCTAGCAAACAACTTTGAAAAATAAGAATTTTTATTTTTTTTCTCCAGCAACATTGGAAAGCCTTCAAACAGTACAGATGGATGCTATTTTACAACTGTTTCAAAAAACAAATCAATACTTGATGTTTCATTTTAAAATATTATATGCTTTTATTCACATTCTTTTTGTTATTTTTAATAGTTTTTTGAAGTAAAGCAGTATTTTATTTGTACCAGTCACTTTTTTTCTTAAAAGTTTTTCCCCAGGAAGATAAGTAGGTATTTTGAATATTGTACTACAGTAAGCATACCTAAATAAAGAGGCAAATTATAAATATAAATTTGGAGAGCATTTGTAAGCTGTTCTTTCACTAAACCACTTCTTTTCATCTCATATGACATATAAAATAGTCAATGGATACTGAAAAGAAGAAAAGCCTTTTAAAAATACATTTCTTTAAGTTCTTCTTTAGTCTGTCTGTCTGTCTGTCTGTCTAATATATTATGGCTGGCTTACCCTGCCCTGGGGGTGGGGCTGGCTCAGCATGTGGTGCTGAGGATCGAACCGTGGTCCCTGGGCTGCCTACACTTGCCTAAGCAGGCAGACCATTGAGCCATCTTGCCAGCCCCTAAAAATGTATTTCTAAACTTTGATAGAACTATTCTCAGACATTTAAAATTAAGTAATTAGGGCCAGTGAGACAGTGCATCAGACTTAAGCATCTTCTTAGGCAAGCGCAGGGACCAGGGTTTCATCCCTGGCACCACACACTGCACTGGCAACTGAGTCCAGGTACGGTGATGTGTACCTGTAATTCTAGTGCTTGGGAGACTGAAAACAGGAGGATCACTAAAGTCAGAGCTGTATAATAAGACCCTGCACAAAATACAAAAATTAATAAATAAAATTAAGTAGTTAGTATTTTCATTCTATAATTTAACCAAGTATGTACTATTTTCTACTGGACTATTACTGAGAAAATGTGATTAAATATCAGAATGATTTAGGATCCAGCATCAATATGAAAATAACCTGACACTATTGAGCTCTAAATTCTGAGCCTTTGTTTTGCAAGATGAGAGATTAGTCAAAGTTTCTGTGACAACTGGATTTTGTGTTAGTTTCATATTATGATATTAATTTTAGGGACATGTCTTTAGGATACTATGTTTACTTTCAAATCTAAACCATGTGAATTGAACTTTTTTCCAAGTATAACACTACTCAAATGTTACCTATATCTTTTAACTCTCTAGGCCACTACAGAGCACAAAATATTTGACCAACTGGTAAATTGAACTGTAAGTCCCACTGTGGGAAATTGCTTTGCTGTGCACCAAACAGCAGTTATCTTAGTAATTGTACCTGAATTCTTTGTGGCTAATAGAGCGTGGACGTCCATTTTACAAGCAGAAAATTATTTTTCTTAAATACTTTTAATTATAAAGCCTTCACATAAAATGTGAATCAGCAGACTTTAGTAAGACATTAAACTACATCATTTTTAATTGTTAGTACAGAAAAGTGGAATTCCTTTTTCTTTTTAGTGTAAAACAATACATGCCTGGCATTTCACATTCTAAACTGAAGCTCCCAACAAGGAGCTTATCAGAGCAAATTGTCTAGTCCATCCCCTTCCTCACTCAAAACCTAATGACCCTTTATCATCATGGTTTAGATTGCTGGACACAGATGTGAGAAAATACAAGTAATCTACAGGTAACTACAGTAGCTGCACTGATGTTCTCAGAGAACTGACTGCTGGGAAGATAAAGAGCTTCCCACAGAGTCTGTGACTTTCTGGCAGCAAAGCACATCATGAGCTCATACATGAAGTTTTATTTGCTGAAGATTCACAATAAGATGCATTAGAACATTCAGCGGGGACTCTTTTTAGATGAGCATAGAAATCTTAGAGGATTATTAGTTGATGCGCCAGTGCATAGCATCACACTAAAATAAAGTTCACTAGTAGTCTTGCTACAGACAAGAAGGATTTGGCCACAATACAAAATTAATATTGGCTTCTTTGTACTTATATAATCTACTGTACATGGTGATTGCTTCTTGCTGATGAGTAGTTTGGTTATGCTTTTTAATATGAAAGCAGAACGGCAATTTCTCAAACTTTAGCTCTAAATTGCATTTCAAAGGACTTGTTTATGGCCAGGTGCTCTGCTTTTGTTAACTGCTTACATTGTGATCAGTGAGGTAAACTCATTTATCTATTTGTATGCAATTGAGTAATTTACCATGAAAAGGATGATGGTTTTTTGGATAAAGGTACCGCACCTGTAGTTTAAGTTTTATAATTGTTCATTTATTCTTTTCAGCGATCATAGTTTCATATTGCCGTAGAAAACTACAATGCAAACTGTATTAATCTGTTTATGAATGAGATGTTTTGTTTTTAGTTAATAAATTTGATTTAAGTTCACTAGATTGGAGTGATTGAGTATGGTTAGACTGTCAGAACTTCAGGTGTGTGTGTGTGTGTGTGTGTTTTGAAAAAACATTTTCTCATATTTTTCTTTTTTCTCATTTTTCTAAAAGCTAATTAATTTTGTTTCTGTAAAAACTACTAGATTAGCAAGTCATATTACTCATTTGTGAATTACCATCCTTAAATCATTTTTAGACCAGCATTGATTACACATTGACAACCAACA
Organism: Myocastor coypus; assembly: GCA_004027025.1. Taxonomy (NCBI): domain Eukaryota; kingdom Metazoa; phylum Chordata; class Mammalia; order Rodentia; family Myocastoridae; genus Myocastor; species Myocastor coypus. The sequence goes on along the minus strand of PVJA010017527.1, from coordinate 8,204 downwards.
AAAGTAGTGAGGTATATGATTTGTTTTTGATAGTTGGGTATCATATGTCTAGCTTCATTGTTGCTCTTCATAGAAAATACTGAAATTCTTCAGAAAATTAGAAAAGATACTGTTAAATCTTTTTGGCTAGGATTTTAACTCGTTTTTGCTTTAAGGAGATTATATTTTACTTTTAAAACTGATTCTTTATAAATGGAACAAAAACCTATAATCATAGAGAATTAATTTAATACTAAAAAATAGTATGTTCAGAGACCAAAGTAAATGTCTTACTAGAAAAGACAAAAGTTTTTTATATATGTATATATTTATATATGTATATATGTATATATGTATATATGTATATATTTAGTACAGGGTTTCACTGTGCAGCTCGGACTCTTAGTGATCCACCTGTTTCAGCCTCCCCAGCACTGAGATTACAGGGGTACGCCACCATGCCTGGTTTCAGTGGCTGGCTCAGCATGCCCATGGGCCCACCCCGTGGTGCTGGGGATTGAGCCTTGGTCCCTGTGCTTGCCTAAGCAGGCATTTAGCCTACTGAGCTGTCCTGCCAGTCCTTGTAAGTACTACATCATTAGACTATTATTTCTTTTGATACCTTTAGTGTCACTCTTTTAAGAGATTTTTGCTAGTGAAGATTTTAAGATTATCCTTATATCTTTGAAATGTTCATGGTGCATGGCATAGATCAGTCCAAAAAACAGAACATGGAAGACTTGTCTGAGGTGGTATTATGCATTAATTCTGTTTTTAGTTTGCTTTAAGATCTAAAGAAAAAACTGTATTTGTTTCCATTTAGCAGCAAATAAGAAACACAAAATTCAAAATTTTACAAAGTGAGTTTTCTTACCCTCTTCATGTTTAAAAGGAAAGAAACCAGAGGAGCATGTGCAGTGTGTAAGATTGTTTTGCATTTTTGTTTTTACATCACCAGATTATGTATAATGAAACCCATGTGCAAATTGTAGAAACTGCTCATTGGTTTTTGTTAAGAATTATAGTTAAGATTTTTCCTCCTCTTTCTTTTCAACAGTTTTTCAACAAGATATACATAAAATTAAAAACCTTTTCTGTTATAAAGTTTTGTTTGAGCTTTTTAAACTGAGTGATTAGCAGAAATAATGACCCTGTCAGCCTTAATCACATTAAAATGTGGTTAACATCATTTAATTTTTTCCACTTAATATGCAAAAGTTTCCAGTAGATTTGCAGTGAAGGCCATTGAAATTCCATTAGAACAAGAATAAAAATTTCAGGCATCATTTATTCAGTGAAAGGATAAAGGTCTCCATTGAGAACTGCTGAATCTTCTATTACAGACACTATGAATCATTACATTGAACTGTACCTTATATTGCACTAGACTTGTGTCTGGCTTTACAAGAGGTTGGAAATCATATGTTTTCTCATTGTTCAAGAGGAAAAATAAACTAGAATTTGTATGACTATTTTATAAATAGCTAAAAGATTAGTAAAGTTTGTTTTGTGCTGTTTCAGCCTGCTTAAATTATATTTATTTGGTGAAGTCTCACTACATAACTCATACTGGGATAGTGATCCTCCCAATGCTGGGATTATAGGCATGTGCCATCATGCCCCATTTTAGTAGCTGGCACATGCACTCCAAGGGCAGGGCTGGCATGGCATGTGGTACCAGGAATTGAATCCTGGTCCTTCTGCTTGTCAGGCAGGTACTTAGACTGCTGAGGTATCTTCCCCAGCCACGCCCTGCTTAAATTTTGAGTACAAAGTTTGTACTGTAGAAACAAGATGATGAAAGACTTATTTTAAGATATGAAACAGATTGCACAGCCAACCCACAAAAATGGACAGGTTAAGTTTTTAAATAGTTGTGTTGGTATGTGGCAAAGGAATTAAGAATAGGTGATTAGCTCTTTTTCAAAGTGCCTAGTTTATCATTTATCAAGCTTCAACTAATTTGTGTTGTGTTGCATTACTTATGTATAAATTGCAACCAAAGAATGTTCTCCTGTTTCTATTATTATTTACATTGTTTTGATCTTTGATACTTGTTGTATGTCCATAGAATGGTAGGAGAAGCTTATTCTAAACTGTGTCTACCATTTATATTTTCTTTGCATGACTATGTTTTCCAGTTTCTGTAAAACTTACCTTATATAGGATGTCTCCCTCCTATTTCACAAAAATAACTTTATGTCTTCTGAAATTTCAAGTAAAACTGTTTCTTTTTCACTGTTACAATTGCTATGGTAAGTAAAAATGAAAACAGCATCCAGGCAGATTTAGAGCCAAATTTATTTATGTCAATAGGTACTGATTGGACTCATTCCCAAGATAGCAGGCTATGATCTCTGGTGAATTAGACCTTATATAGGATAAGCAAGTAGAAAGTACAGAGGCAGAATGGCTTGTCCATTGGGGATTGATTTCTATAATGTGCCTCACAGTGACCAGCTATGCATCACAGTGATCAGCCATTTCTGAGAAACAAAAGTAACAGAAACTATAACTGAAACTATTACCTGGGCAACTAACAAGCTAAGATATACTGGGGGAGGCAGGTAGCATCTTCTGGTACACACTTATTTGAGCCTGACACTTTCAAGACTGCCCAGAAGAAGACAAAGCTAGTAAGACCCCCACCCAGTGCTTTTTAATTTTGACTACTTCACATTTTTTTTTAAAAAAAGTACAGACATATCATGTGGCTACTCAAAAAAAAAGTTGCCTTAACATCAAACAGCAGTTTTATTATTATTTTAACTTTAATCAGTCTAATAGTAATTATTTTCATTTATTATTTTATTATAGTGGAAAAATAAAATACATGAAATCACTGTTACATTGAAACTTTTTAGAAAGAGAGACTTATTTTGCCTAATGTAATGTACTAGTTTTTTTTTTTTTTGTATTTTCGGGAAGGGTCTATAGGGTGTTCAGGTCTCACTACTAGATCGTACTTATAATGATCCACCTGTCTACAGCCTCCCAGGAGCTGAGATTACAAGCGTGTGTTACCATGTCCAGTCTCAGTTGCCAGCTCAGTGTGCCCTAGGGGTGGGAATTGAACCCCTGGCCCCTGCACCTGCTTGCAGGCACTTTAATCCACTGAGCTATTTGACTGACCCTAATTTTTAGAAGATGGAACAAAATTATATCTGTATCTCCAGCGGAAATAAGATTAAAAATGAGTTTAAGTCATAGTAAGAATTGGATTTCTGACTTCTTTGATTTATTCTATGAGCATAAATCTTACGAGAGAAATTACTCGAGAGTGTTCATTTAATTATAGTATGTTGTTGTGGTTTAGACTCACCAACAGTCTCCTGTTCAGGAGCTCTGGGGAGGTCATTAGATCACAATGGGCCAGTGCTTACAAGTGGATCAATCCATTGATGAGCTTGGAGTTGAATGTACATTTGGCAGGTGGTGCCTGATGGAGGTGGGACCCAACAGGGAGTATGCTTGTCCGTGGCTCCTCCCTTCTCTCTCTGTGGCCTGAGTCCAATTGAGTAGCTTTCTTCTGCTGTGTCCTTCTACCATGCCATTTTTGCTACTGAGTCAACCTATTGTGCATAGGCTGAGTTCTCTGAAACTGTGAGCCAAGACAAACTTCTTTACATCATGGATATCAAGTATTTTGTCCCAGCATCAGAAAAGTGACTAATACATATGTCCATAATTGGCAAATTGTCCATATCTGGCAAATTGCCTTTCAAATGAATTAATTTATTTGCAAACAGTGGATAAGTATAAAAAGCCTTGTGTGGAAGAGTAGAAAATAAAACACTTTACACTAAGGGAGAAAGCAAATTTTTCTCTTCCCATCTGAGTTCCTTACTTAACATAATTCTAATTCTGTCATAAAACTTTTCCTTTTCTGCTTTCCTTATTCTAACTAAATTAACTTCAGAGAACTATTGTGTTTGTTTTAAAAAAAAAAAAAAATAGTTACATGTATTGGTTTCCTTTCCCAAAATTCCTAGTTTAATGAAACCAGAATCTTACATTGAGATTCTATTTTCCTCTTCATTGTGCCAGGGCTGCTTCACTTCCTGTGTCATAATATTGCCTTCCTCATTTTGTAGTTGTCTGTAATTATGTTTTCTTCCCTTTTCTTTTCTTTCTTTTTTGAAAATTTTATGTATTTGGTACAAGGCCTCACTATACAGCTTAAACTTGTAGTGATTGTCCTGTTTCAGGCTCCCCAGCAGTGGGATTTACATGTGTGTACCACCACATCTGAATTTGGTGGCCTAGTCATTATGCTCAGGGTGGGGGTGGTACGACATGTGGTACCAGGGATCTGGCTTTATTTATAGCCCCATACTGTGTATGAAGTAGTATCTGTCTGAGAGTGGCTTTGATTTTCATGATTCTAATTGACCAATGTTGACCATTTTATTTTATGTTTACTGCATTTGTCAGTCCTCATGGAAGAAAAGTCTATTCCAATCCTTTCACTATTTTCAAGTTTAGTTTTTCTTTCTATTGACAATTTGTGGCAATAGAAGTTTGCCAAATCATCTACTATATCCCTCCATATATAATTTCCAGAGATATTTCTCTCATTCTGTAAATCATCTTTTCATTTTCTTGATAGCATCTTTTAATTTACAAAATTAAAATTTTTAACTTTTACAAAATTTAGGCCTTTGGTGCATTTAAATTTTTTATGTGGATATCCAATTGTTAAGTGCCAATCTTGGTTATTCTTTAACCATTACATCATTCCATGATCCTTTTCAAAAATCAGTAATCATAGGCTGGGGAGATAGCTCAGCAGTGTAAGCACCTGCCTGGCAAGCACAAGGACCTTGGGTTTAATCTCCAGTATCACATGCTGCACCTGTTGTCCAGGAAACTGGACATAGTAACACATGCCTGTATTCCCAACACTGGGAAAGCTGAAAACAGAAGGATCATTTTGAGTCAAAACTGTGTAGTGAGACCATGTAACAACAAAATACATTTTTTAAAAAAACAGGAAAAAATGTGAATAAATTAGTCACGCTAATGGGCACAGAAAATAAAATAGAGTGTAGCCGATACAGAGAGAAAGTGCAATTTTATTCAATGGGTGTAGAGGTTTCATGTTTGCAAAATAGTTCTGGGAATTCATGCCAATACAATATAGGAAATAGAACATTGTATATTTTGGTAAGTGTATAATTACTAAGATGGTAGTTGTTTTAAAAATATATACTTTTTTTTATTATTATTTGGTACAAGATTTGAGTGGCCTGCAGGGAATTTCATGGGGATCCAGGGCCAGTGCAGCGTGCAGTACTGGGAATTAAACCCCCAGTCCTGGGCCAAGCAGGATGGCTCAGTGGTCTAAAGCGCCTGCTTGGGGAAGCTTGGGTGGCTTCAGGGACCGTGGTTCGATCCCCGGCACCACATGCTAGGCCAGCCCTGTCCTCGGGGTGGGTTGAGCCGGCCATAAAAATGAGTGAATGAACAAAACAAAGGTTCTGAAACAAAAAATAAATAAATTTTAAAAAATAAAATAAAATAAACCCCCAGTCCTTGCACTTGCCAAGCAGAGGCTTAGACCTCCGAACTACTTTCCCAGCCGTAAGACAGTAATTTTTATGTTTTTAACCACACTTAAAAATTCAAATGACTATAGGTTATAGATTTATTTCTATACTTTTTTTTTAAATTTTTTTAGCCTTTTTCTTTTCTCTCTCTCTTTTTTTTTTTTTTTTTTTTTTTTTTTTTTTTTTTTTTTTTTTTTTTTTTTTTTTTTTTTTTTTTTTTTTTTTTTTTTTTTTTTTTTTTTTTGGTACCAGGAATTGAACTCAGGGTCTTATGCTACGCCACTGAGCTACATCCCTGGCCCTTCTCTGTTGATCTATATGTCTAACCCTAGGCAGTGCCACATGGTCTTAATTAGTAGTTAGGTAGTAAGTTGTACAAGAGGCAAAGAACCATTTTTATATCTTAGTTCTCTTTCAAGATTATTTTCACTGTTATTAGTTATTGTGTTTTTATATGAGTTTTACAATCAGTTTGATAATTTCTGCAAAAAAAATTAAAAGTCAATTGTAATTTATTATTAGTATCCCCTTTATAAATTTTGGCCAATGTCAAAAGGACTCAGCCCTAAAATTTTCATCATCTTTGTGGTACTGTATTCCTTTAGAACATGACAATTATGGTGCAGATGCTGTAAAGAATGCTCTCTCTCTTCCCAAGATACATATATTTACTCTTTTAAGCATTCCCCCCACCTCCCTCTCTAGATATCAAAGATAGTATTTTTTTTTTTCAGAGTCAGGGATCAAACTCGGGACGTTGCATTTGCTAGGCATGTACTTGTGCTCCAGAGCTATTTCCCCAGCCCTAGTACTCTGGATGTGAATACTTCATTTCTGATACTGTCTTCTTAGAGAACTACTTATGATAAAAGAGAATTTTCAATTCTTCCTATGAAAAGTACATTTTGATTATTGACTATATCAATCTAGTATTTTGCTCTTTAAATAAAAATGGAAAAAAATATTTAAATGGGATCCTGGTGACCAGAATTAATGTTTGCGTATAGAATCATAACATAGTTGGGAAGTTTTCATGCAGTTTATGGGATTTTAGTCTTAAGATAAAAATATTGGCTTCGTACAATTATAACAACTGTAATGATAAACTACTTTTATGTGTAATATTTAAACTCAGAAAATTTCAAAGAGCAAATACAGATTTAGTAAGAAGTGACTCTCAAAGTTCAGAATCACAACTGTTAAATATAAATTCCCACCTCTAGAAATTATAAATTTAGGTGAGTATTTTGGTTAAACTTCTGGATTTGCAAGTTTACCAACTATTTTTTGAGAAATGCTGTTCTAAAATTTCAAACCTTGACCTACTCAGGGCCTGTTAATATCAAGACAAATCTTAGTAGAGTAACTGTGAAGAGTTTTAAGAAACCCATGACTCAAGGAACATCTAAAAGTTTGAGGTACTTATTTTTGTACATTCATAATTAACCTTGAAATGGTTTTCAGCTTGATTGCTTAAACCTGGGAATGAAAATAACCCTACTGTGCTGTGAATTTTTGTTAAAGTGTAACCATACAGTAATGAGATTTGCTTCCTCCAAGTTCTGCTATAATTTTTCATTTCACTATTTTATCAAAAATGCAAGCACAGGGGGCTTTCAGGTTAGCTCAGTGGTTTAAGCGCCTGGGCAGGCAATCCTAGTCAGGCACATGGAATTGTGATTTGATCCCCACACTCACCCTCTCACCCTTAAGGCAGCCTGAGCCAGCCAAAACAAAAACAAACAAAAACAAACAAGCATAATTCCAGTGCTCAAAATAACTGTAATTTGCCAGGGAGATAGCTCAGTGGCATAAGCACCTGCCTGGCAAGTGCAAGGTCCCCAGTTGAATTCCCAGTACAGAGGGATCAGGAGGGAATTCATATATCCAAGATAACTATAACTTGCTAGTTTCTAAACATTCACTTCAGTGGAATACAGCTAGATAGAGTAAATAAATCTCCTATGTGCTTCTGAATATCTTTTGGTGATTTGACGGCAATCTGGCTGTAACATCTGTCATGCCATTGATCTGTAGGGTTGATTGGGATGACCTGGTTGGCTAGGCAGGGTCACCCCTTCCTCCCTCCCTACTCCATGAGCATCCTTCCAGAAGCTTTGTGCTTACTTGATTCCTCTCTTACAGAGGAAGACTGTTTTCTCCATCAAGGGTGTAGAGTGGCTAGGTCTGGGGAGTTAGTTCAGTGGCACAAGCACCTGCCTGGCAAGCACAGGTCCTGAGTTCAGTCCCTTCCGTCCCCAGTACTGGAAAAAAAAAAAAAAACAAAAAAAAAAACAAAGGTATAGAGTAGTTCTGCTCCACAGCTAGACCCTCCAAACAAACTCTCAAGGTCCATTTGGTATCCTTTGATCATTTTAAGACAGAAGTTCAACTTAATTCATTTCTATTCATTGCTCTGCCCAGCATTTATTGAACATCAGTACTTTTGTGTGTGGTACTGCATGCATGTATTTTTTTTTTTTTGTGGAACCAGGGATTGAACTCAGGCCCTTGCGCTTGCCAGGAAAGCGCTTATTTTACTGAGCTATCTCCCTAACCCCACTGACAATATATTGACTTGAGTTCCTTTCACAAATATCTGGGTATGTGGTTCATCAGCATGGACCAGAAGGCAATAAAAATTAAGTCTATCCAAGCAATGGCCGTGACTCGTCC